>QRDG01002514.1:0-97931 GCA_012064385.1 Puccinellia tenuiflora
CCGTTTTGCCCGACTCCGGCTCTTTGAAAGGCGTTTTCCAGTTCCTCAGGCAGAGAAGTACTAGGCGCCAAACCTGTTTTAGATTAATCCAAGTAACCTTGTTAAAGACAAGATTATTGTTATTATTCCAGATACTCCAAAGAATAGCTGAAGACACTACATTAAAATGCATGAAGATTTATTAAAGAGCCATTTAGATGCAATGGATTCGAAATCAGTGATACGCACATCAAAATTTTCAAAGAAATCATCCCACGGCTCTGTAACCACAATGCATTCGAAAAAGAGATGTTTAACATATTCAATCTCTTTGCAAAGTTCACATCCCAAGGGTTTGGCTATTCCTCTAACTATATCTTATTTTGAGAAAATAACCAAAGAAAATCTTGAATTCTGGAGGGTAATTTGAGTCTGGACACCTCTAAAGTTGACTAAGGTATACATAGAGCTAGAAGAATAAATTCCTTTTGATTCATGTTTCAAAAAAAATCAATTTGAGTATGAAGAAAATTAAAGGGCCAATCCTCAGTTTGCGGGGAGAAATACCAAAGCTAGGTTAGTCATGACAACTCAATAAAATCGCGCATGTTTTTTTTTTTTTTGATAAAAGAGAGTCCCCCCTCCGATTTCATTTAATAGAAACCACAGTAGTCTTTTTGTGCTAAACAAAAGTAAAAAAGGAAAATGTAAAGAAGGACATTAAGCAAACTCATCTCCCCTACATCCCAGGGGGAGTGGAGAATGAACTTTTAACCTGACCTACAGCAAAAGCTGGGAGCAACTCCACATCAAGAGCCTCTTACGACGCCAAGGCAGAGACACACTTTTTTACATGATTGAAAGAAACATAGGGAAAGAAAACTTCTCGAACTTCCTCTTCAAAGATCTTTGGCCTCCCCACCAGCTCACGCAGCAATCCTGAGAGTTCCAGTTTGCCAGCCTCGCGACGCGCTGAAGACTTCACTTGCTACCTGCTCGAGCAGTTTTGCCCCCCACATCAGCTCCTCTCTGCTTCCCTGTTTTGGCTGCAATACAGCCCACGAGTTAATTAGTTGAGAAACCCTATGTATTATGACAAAGGTATCATGAATCTTCTTATTCTCAAAACATATTTCATTCCGAGCATTCCATATGGCCCATAGGAATGCTGCTATACCAACGATTATCAAACTTTTCTTTTTTTTTAACAAATCTCCTCAACCATCCTCCGAATAGGTCTTGTACAGATTCAGGTTTTCTTCCAACATTAAAGGCACACAACATAATGCTCCATATCAATTTAGCAACCGAACAAGATATGAAAAGATGATCTGTTGACTCCACACCTCCACAAAAATGAAAATTAGCCGATCCTTTCCATCCCCTCCTTATCAGATTCACTTTTGTAAGAATACTGTTTCTTAACGAGAGCCATATGCTTTTTTTTATTTTCTGAGGGATTTTTTATTTCCACATAAATTTATGTGGGTAACAAATGCCATTTAACATCATTTTTCTGTATAAAGACTTGACCGAAAAAATTCCATTTTCAGTCAAAGTCCACGTAATTTTATCCTTCCCCTGGACTGGCCGAATATCATTACACATGTCTTTGATATAATTCCAAGTTTGAAGAGTATCGCCCCACAATGTCCTACGAAAGGTCACTGTGTCCCATCCATTATTTAGGATATCAGCCACCAAAATATTTTTCTTTCTGCAGATTCCATATATTCTAGGGAAACTCTTTTTTAATGGTTTGTCTCCTACCCACCAATCCTCCCAAAACCTGGTGTTTTTACCATCCCCAATATGTTTCCGACAAAAACTGTAAAAGATATTTTTTACATCTAACACGCCAGCCCAGAACTGAGAGTCGCCGGGTCTGCGTTTAGCAGCAGAAATGCAACCATTCTGAAGATATTTACTTTTAATCACATTTTGCCAAAGCCCTTCTTCAGTCTCAAGTTTCCATAGCCATTTGGCTAACAGAGCCTGATTCATTACATCAATATTCAACACACCCAGTCCCCCTGGTCCTTAGGTTGGCATACAACCGACCATTTAACCAAATGATATTTCTTCTTATCTTTATCTTCTTGCAGATTAGCTTAGATCGATAAAAATCAATCCTTTTTCGCACCCCAACCGGAATTCTATAGAATGACATCATATAAATGGGCATATTAGTTAAGCATGTTTGGACTAACGTGGTACTCCCCGCAATGTTTAAAAGTCTCCCTTGCCAGCCAGCACATTTATTTGCCACCTTATTCTCCACCTTCCCCCATTCTTTGTTTCTAATTCTAATCTTGTTTAAGGGAGTGCCTAAATAACTCATAGGCAAAACCCCATTCGAGCAAGTAAAAATTTCCTTGTAGTTGATAAAATCGCGCATGTACAGATCAAGTTGCTCATTCCGCGTTAACTTTTCTGAACACTAGTTGATGAAAATGTCAGTGGTAGCCAACAATGGTATTTGAACAGATTTCTTTTTGAAGCTAGGACTGAACAAATACTCCTGCAGCCTGTAACCATTGCGCCATTTTTCTTCCGACTCAAACTATTTATCATTTCCCCCCGCCATTTCTACCCGTTCCCTCTTGGCTAGACATGTCTGCCAGTCTGGACGCCGGATGGAAGACGATGGCAAAGGGCAAAGCCTGTCTTAACGCTGATGATAAGGTTATCGTGCCCGGAGAAGAAAAATGAGAATACTTGTACCAGAGCTGAGCGCATTGGCCCATAGAGACACATCGTTGCACTACATGTTTGGGACGATTCCAGGCCTCCACGGTCGACATATGAAAAGTGAGGCTGGCTGGCTGCACGGCCCATGAACTATCTATCATTTGCCCCATCTCTTCAACAAAAAATAAAAACTTTAGAATCGAAAAATATCCACATTTATAATTTGAAACTTCGAATTCAAGGTTTCGAGTTGCGCTCACAGACCTCCTACGTTCTCGCCCAGGTGCCCGTACAAATGCAGGTGCTCTCGGGATAGGATTCAGATGACTTATGTTCTCTTGTCTAGAACAGACATACTCCCTCCGCTCGCGAATAAGTGTACTTCTAGGTTTTATTCCGAATCAAATATTTTAAATTTTGACCAACTTTACAGAAAAATTTAGAAACATCTATGACACTAAATTAGTATCACTTGACGCGTCTTGAAATAAAGTCTCAGAATATATCAATATTATATCACATGTAAAAGCTAAACTCTCTTTTCTATCTTAATGAATGAGAAGGCAAGCCTCGTTCAAATGTTGCTACTCTTTTTTAGAACATTGGTCAAAGTTTTAAAAGTTTGACGTAAGATAAAATCTTGAAGTACACTTAATCTCGGACGGAGGTAGTACTCCATTCTGTAGGGTATTTGGAGCACGTGCCTAGGCTGATTGACGTTTAACTGGATATAGAATTTAATTTCCAGCGAGAAAAGGAGAGACAGGATTACAGGAGCGGTATTCTATCCGATAATAATGGACCGGGACATGGCCCAGCAATAACTCCGGCCCGTGCCCATGCCGGACCACTTCTCATCCATCGCCTCCAGGGCCCTGACTAGTAGGCCTCATCGGTCGACCGCCCACCGATCCGTCGCCGTTTGCTTTTCACCGCATACGGTTTCCATTCCAATGCCCATGCCGCTCGCGTCGTGCTCTCGCCGTTGCGTCAGCGTCACCGCATACCCTCCAGGGTCCAGGCGGCCTCCACACCTCTACTGTCCGATCCGGAAACAACGGCCAGTGGCGGTTCTCAGATCCGCAAGCTCCGCGGTATTTATCCCCCGCGCGCGCCGCGGACTCGAAGCTCCACGGAAAACCTGTTTCGTGTCTCACGCCGCCGGTAACCGACGTCGTCGACGTCAGCCCTTTCGTGTCCCTCTTCTCCACTACTCCCCTCTCTCAACTGGCCGGTGGTTTCTTGGGAATGCGGAGCAATGTGGAGGATCACGCCCACTGACCTCGCCGGCAAGCATAGCCTACGCGGCGGCCGCAACTGCCACCGCAAGCACGTCGAGGACGGGTAGATCATCGTGCATCCTCTCGGTCGCCGGCCGGTCTAGTGCAAGATTTGAGATTCAGGTGTTGTCGATCCGGCCCAGAAGGAGGGAGAGGGAGGCGGCGGCAACAGAATGGCGGATGCGGCGGCGGAGGGGAAGTCCAAGAACGTGCTGCAGGGTCGGTACGAGCTGGGGCGGGTGCTGGGGCACGGAAACTTCGGGCGGGTGCACGCGGCGCGTGACCTGCGCACGGGCCGCGGCGTGGCGGTGAAGGTGGTGGCCAAGGACAAGGTGGAGCGCGCCGGGATGGTGGAGCAGATCAAGCGGGAGATCGCGGTGATGAAGATGGTCTCCCACCCCAACATCGTCGAGCTGCACGAGGTGATGGCCACGCGCTCCAAGATCTACCTCGCCCTGGAGCTCGTCCGCGGCGGCGAGCTCTTCGCGCGGATCTCCCGCGCCGGCCGCCTCCGGGAGGACGTCGCGCGTCGGTACTTCCGCCAGCTCATCTCCACCGTCGACTTCTGCCACGGCCGCGGCGTGTACCACCGCGACCTCAAGCCCGAGAACCTGCTCCTGGACGAGGCCGGCAACCTCAAGGTCGCCGACTTCGGGCTCAGCGCGCTCGCCGGCCACGCGCGCCCCGACGGGCTCCTCCACACCGCGTGCGGCACTCCCTCGTACGTGGCCCCCCGAGGTGCTGGGCGGGAACGGCTACGACGGCGCCAAGGCCGACATCTGGTCCTGCGGCGTCATCCTCTACGTGCTCCTCGTCGGCGCCCTGCCGTTCCAGGACGAGAACCTCATGTCCATGTACCGCAAGATGCAGCGCGGCGACTTCCTCTGCCCGTCGTGGGTCTCCAGGGACGCCCGGAAGCTGATCGGCAGGCTGCTCGACCCCAACCCGAGCAGCCGCATTGCAGTCGCCGGCCTAATCGAGTCGCCGTGGTTCAAGAAGACGTCGCTCATTCCGGGCTCCGTCGGGGAGCCGCCCGCGCCAACGGCGGCCGCGCGCGAGGACAAGGACAAGGACGAGCCCCCCGAGGCGCTGAACGCCTTCCACCTGATCTCCCTCTCGGCAGGGTTCGACCTGTCGCCGCTGTTCGACCAGGAGCCATCGTCGGCCGGGCGCGGGGCCGGGGCGCGGGAGGGCGCCATGCGGTTCGCGACGCGGGAGCCGGCGAGCGGCGTGATCTCGCGGCTGGAGGGCCTGGCGACGGGCGGGGCGATGCGCGTGACGAAGAGCGGCGCGCGCGGGGTGCGGCTGGAGGGGGCCGAGCGCGGGCGCAAGGGGCGGCTGGGCGTGGCGGCGGAGTTCTTCAGCGTGGCACCGTCGGTGCTGGTGGTGGACGTGAAGAAGGACGGCGGGGACACGATGGAGTACCGGTCCTTCTGCAGCGACGAGCTCAGGCCGGCGCTCGAGGACATCGTCTGGGCCGCCGGGGCCGCCACCGGTGACCCACCCGCCGCCGCCGCCATCTGACGTCGCTGTCGTACGTCCGCGCATCCCCATTATTGCGCCTGCACCCTGCACGTCGCTGTTGCTATCCGGCGGGCAGGTGTGCATTATTGTTCGGCAGTCGAAGTTGATGGGCTGCTGGTGTATGGTTCAATGGTTGTAGCAGCAGTAGTAGTAGTTGGCTGGTGTTTGCGCGCGGGAGCAAGACAGAATCGGCGCCAAGGGATGTGTTGTGCTGTCTGCGTCTGCCATTATTTGCTCTCAATCGTTTCAGTAACAGTATGTTGTTTTCGTTGAAATCATGAAGCGTGCGTGCGTCCATATTTTCCACGGTGTTGATTCTTTCAACTGTGGTCTGTGGACTGCACTCAGCAACATGAGTTCCGGTGGCTGAAAGCTGCAGCCAATCTCCAGGACCTGGGTGGCCATGTATTGGAGCCTGACTGTTAGCTTCAACTAAATTTCTCCTAGATGCCGCATTCCTGTAACTGTGTCCAATGTCCGTGCTCACTTCAGTACATCCCCATATTACAGAAGTCCAAAGACTCAAATTTGTCATAAGTTCAGAAACAATTTTCGTTTGGGCGACAATAAGATCCGTAGAATAGAATCACCCTGAGATCACGCCCTCGCAAGACCACAGACGCCAGCGATTCCTCTCAACGTCGCAGATACTGACATACTGTGGACGCACTCCGACTCCTAGAGGCTTCATGCGGCATGGGCAGCATTATTTGTGTCCTCTGCCTGTCCTGTTCAAACTCCTCAATCATACCGTGATCTAGCCAGGAAATAGGGTTCAATTATTGTACCCCCCTGGTGCATGAATGTATTTGGATTTGGTGGTGTGCTTCTTGAACAGTCGCTGGGTTGCAGTAGTCGCCACCTACCATTCGAAGGTGCGTGCTCCAGAACCAGCTGACGCCTTGATATGTCTTATCCATTCAACTGTTGGTGGCTGCATGGCGGGTGCCGCGTCGATTGGCCTCCGATGCGATGCGATGGGATGCGATGAGCGCAATTTTGCATGTATGACAATTGACAAACTCTAAGCCTGAAGCAACGCCAGGCAGGCATTGTTCATGATAAAATTAGGCCGTAAAATTCCTCCGCTGCTGGTGTAAACTACTACGATGGTTGCACCCCCTTTTGTCAAATTGTGCAGCAATGTCACAGCGGTGCGACTCGAGTTTTCTAACAGGTATCGAACTGTTTGCCTTGGGTAAAACTAGGCGAGGAGCGTGAGGAGAACAAATATATCCTGGAGCGATTGCAGGGGTGGAAGAAGACGACACGTTCCGTTGATAGCAGGAGCCCACTGGCAGCCCATTCTAACAATGGGAGATAGGTAGGTCGGGCTAGGCCGAATCAGCCATTTTCCTTTATTCTCCTTTGCTAAGTCCAGCCCATTTGCGTACACTATAGCGCTCAGTGCTGCTTTTTTTTTTTTTGACAAATTGTGTGTACATGTGTGGAACTGTGGATAATGGCGCACACAGATTTTCTGGTTTGTATGGGCACTTGCATTTTTTAAATGGCGCGTGCTAGGCGTAGGTCGCACTAGTGCGCCCCGATCTAGGTCTCCTGCCCGGCCGTTCGATTATCACGGTGTTTGCGCGTCATACTTTTCTACCACGTGGTGGAGCCCACTCAGCCACACGCTCATTGCTTCCCATCGTTGCCACATGAGCCCACTAGGTCGTACTCTCACTAGTACGTACGTATGCAGGTAGCAGCGAGACTAGCTCCCCAAGCTTGCATGCGGCGCTTGAAAAAGCCTAGCCAGGCTTTGCTAGCTGTCCTAGCTGCCCGTGCATGACTCAATAGTACAATTTTCTATTGCTATTATTTCACACATAAACTACACAGATATATATCATGATAATAGGCATCTGAAAAATAAAAAATAGATTAAAAAACACCAATAGATTTCAACTTGTAGAGCAAAAAATTGTAACATTAAACCTTACGCCGTCGCAAAGGTGTACCATTGCAGCAAAAGGCTCACAACAAAATATCAAAACAATTTAAACAAAAACTCGAATATTACAACAAAAAAAATTAGCCCGCGACAAAATATATACATTATTATAACAAATCGTCGCAACATTTTGAAAATTTTAATATTACAAAAAAGTGGTTAAACAATATATTTATGCTGCAGATTGCTTTACAACAAAAACTCAAAAACAATTTCAACATAAATAAAAAACTACTACAAAAAAATTGTAACATATCATTGCAATATTTTGAAAAGAAATATTACAAAAGGTCGTTAAACAAAAAATATTTTTGCTGTAAATTACTTTGCAACAAAAATCACCAACGATTTCAACAAAAAGCAACATCTATTACAACAAAAAAACATGTGTTTGTACCAATTAAAAGTGGATAAGAAACAAAATGTTTTGTCGCAGATTAATTTACAACAAAAATTGCCAACTATTTCGACAAAAATCACACACTATTACAACAAAAAAACCTAGCAATAAAAAAGTGCTTAAACAACATTTTTTGTTGTAGATTTATTTGCAACAAAAGTCGAAATCTATTTTAACAAGAATCACAAACTATTACACCAAAATACCTCGAAATAAAATAGTGGTTAAACAACAATTTTTGCTACAAATTTATTAATAATGAAAGTCACCAACAAAAAATGGAAATCCATCCATTACAAATTTTAACAGTATCCATCCATTATCAATCACAAACTAGCTAGGTCCCAAAAGAAAGAAAAAAGCAACAGACGCGGCGCGCGAAGACAACCACATGCGGGGCCACCATGTGAGCCAACGAGGGCACGGGAAATGCGAAGAGCACGTCGCGCTCCGCGAGCGACCTAGGAGTAGCGCGGATAGGTCGCCCTATAATAAGCATTTTCCTTTTTAAATTCCTAAATGAACAGTATCTTGTGAAGCAGGTAGCAAAAATAAGATGTCAAATTTTACCTTTGCCTTTTTCACACACGTTGGTACCCTAGACGGTTGTTGATTTCTCGGAGTCTTGGTGGCTCACGGGATTTGTTGGGAGCCTCCAATTGTGGAGTGTGGCTCAACCTTGTTAGCTTCAGAGCTTTGGTAGCTACGAAGACATTGCCGGGAGCCACCAATTGAGTTGTGGTGTGTGCCTCGGCCTTGGGCATCGAGTCTTGGTGGCTCGGTGCATTTGGTGAAGACCCTCCAACTTGTGGAGTGAGCTTCATCCTTATAAAGGTTCTAGTTGTCAACCTCAACGGCAACATAGTGACAAGTGCCTCGCCACATTGGTGGTAAGACACAACGAAGATACGGTGTGCCATATCAAGGCTACTCGGTGTTTCACATTGGTGAACACCGCGCCGCTCCAACGGAGACTAGCTTCCATTGGGAAGTGAACTTCGGGATAAATCATCGTCTCCAAGTGCCTCGGTATTTCTATCCCCGAGCTTTCTTACTTATGCTATTTACTTTGTGATAGACATCGAGCTTAAATTCATATATCTTGCTATCACCTAGTTGATTATATTGCTTAGCATAAGTGTTGGTGCACATAGGTGAACCTAGCTAGTTTAGGTTTTGGCTTGATAAATTAAACGTTAGTTTTATTCCGCATTTATTCAAGTCTTAACCGTAATAATTTTAAATCGCCTATTCACCCCCCCTCTAGGCGACATCCGTGTCCTTTCAAGTGGCCACAGAAAAATCACCACCTGATTTTGATTTTTTTAAAAAACTTGCTTCACAAAATGGTTTACCTCGTACTACCTTTTCTGGTTTTCAACCCAAATGACCAAGTTCATGCCCATTTCTAGACATTTTTTCTCATTAGGATTGTATTTTGGTACATACATACCTCGTACCATGCAAATAAACAATATGAAGGAACATGCCCACTTTTTACGAAAAAGTTTCATTTTTCATTTTTAAATGCCTAAAAGTAGGGTGCAATTCACCCACGACTTGGTATGATTGAAGTGTGTGTGAAATGCCATATCGCACACGATTGTTGTGATCTAATCATGTTCGATATCATCACCCACCATAGAAAGGAAAAAGTCTATTTTAAACCCTGAACTCGTAGTGGTCCGGCGATTTGAACCTCGACGTCCAAATCCATGTCGTTTGTATCCTGAACTAACAAATCCCGGTCTAAATTGAACCCCGAGTGGTTTGCGCAACGGGAATTGTCGACGTGGCAAAGGATGGCCAGGATCAGTGGAGCCGTCCACTCCGGCTTGCTGTCCAGTTCGAGGAAGATGTGTGTTGTCATGTTCCCTCATCCCTACTTCTACTCTAGAATCTCGGGACGAGATTCCTGTAAGGGGGGTAGAATTGTAACAGCCCCAGGTTAGTACTCTAAAATATGGGCCAAATTTTTTCACTTTTTGATTGGCATTGCATCATGGCATCCATTTAAAAATGGCTTAAGTTGAATAAAGCAACAATTGTAAAACAACAAAAAGGGGAGCAAAACCCTTCCCAAATTTCCAACCCAAACACAATACTCATTTTGGTAAAACCAATTATTCTTGAGTCTCCAAATTGTTAAGGAAACTCAAGGATATATTTTCTTTCTAAATAGTTGCCAAAGGCTAATTTATTAACAAGCAACTAAATAAAATTTGAGAAATCAATTTGGTTCTTTTCAATTTCTATTGTTGGAACCAAGTTAAGTTTTCCAAAAATTCAAACTAAAATTATGGGGTGCTTCATTGTTATAATATGAGCCTCCACAAATATCTTCATAATTTATTGAATTGTTTAAGTGCTCCAAATAATTCTATTTTGGGAATTACCAAAAATGGCTATAACTAAACCCTATGAACAAAGGTTGCTCAAAACAATTTAGTTTGCTACCCAAATTTTTGTGGAGCTTACCCATGGAATAGGGAGCCCACATGAATTTTTCCTTAATTTCTGAAAAAATGTTTTAATGGCTCTTTTAAATAGTTCAAACCTGCTGTTATGCAAAAATCAGAAAAGAAAAAGGAAAAGATCAAATGTCTGACAGTGGCCCCCCACTGTCAGTCCCTCTCTTTCCCCCTCCTTCACTGTGGCGCCAGGGAGGCTGCTGGCCCATGCCGACGACGCACGCCTGCCCCCGCTCGATCTGCTGCCCTGAGGTGGTCAAGGAGGACCCCCACCTGCCTCTTCTCGCTTACCTGCTCCCTGCTCACCCCCTCTACGTTCTCTTCCACAGACCGGAAGCAGATTTCGGTAGCCACCTTCGAGCCGCCGCCGCCGCCCCCTTCAAATCGCCGACGACTCCAACCGCCCCTGGCCACGCCGACGCCAACACGAGCTTCGCCTCGCTCTCCTCGTCCTCATCGCCGATTGAATCAGGCCGGGACGCCCTATACCTCAGGCAGGCCGCCGCACGCATCGAATTTCTTCCCTGACGACCACCGGTGGGGATCTTCACCTCCGGTAACGACGGGCTTCCTCGAGCACGAACGGCTACATCAGCCCAATCCCAGTGAGCTCCCGGTCCCGTTCCCGCCGTTCCCCAGCTTAAATTCGTGCTGTAGACGACTCAAGCATCTGCCTCTTTCCGCTCCTCCACGGCCGAGCTTGCGCACGAGTTCGTGCTGTTCCTGCACCCACGCCCTGGCCACTCCAGCTCGCGTGCCCGATGCACGCATCCCCTACACGCACCAGCACGCCTCCGTAAGCCCGCTTCCCTCTGCTCACGCCCGTGAGAGTCAGCTGCGGCGGCGACCGCTGCAGTTCATCCCGTCGCCGTCGTTCTGAAACTGAAGCTCTACTCCTTGCTGTTACAAATTCAGTAAACCACTCGCGCGTGCCCGCCTGCCCGGCCAGCGGACCGGCCTGGGCCGGCCTCGAGGCCGGCAGCCTCTGGAGCTGCCCCGGCCTGGCCCCGGTTTGGGCCGGCTCTGAGGCCGGCCCCCTCTGCCCCTGACCCGGCCTGCACACCGGCCTGGGCCGACCTGTGGGCCGGCCCGTACAGTAAAAACAGGATTTTATTTAAATTGAAATAATTCATAACTTTTCAAATATTGGTCCAAATTTAACAAATAAAATACCAATTTGATCAGAAAGACAAACCCTATCTATTGGGACAATTGGAATGTTAATTTGAAACCATATATTGTTGTTTATTTAAGGATTCCTAAAATGGGTTAAATCAATACCCAAATTGGGAAATGCACAACTTATTAAATCTTGGTCCAAAAATTATGAACAAACTATCAATGTGATCCTCTTGTCAAATGCTACTCAACCATGCTGATATCATGTCATTATCACAAATTCATATTTGATATTATTCATTATTTTATTAAATGAATTAAATTCTTTTATTTATTTAAATTGCTATTTATTCATCGGTGCTCCGAAAATTACAAATGAGGTACCAAAATGATCGGAATAACGAACCCTACCCAATTCATGTCATGTTCATGCATATTGAGTCACTTCTCCAATAATTTAATACTTTATAAAGAATTGTGGTCACTAAGTTAAATATGGGGTTGTTTCCAAATAATTGCACTAATTATTTGTCTCCCCATTTAATTTCGCTTTTAATTTATATAATAATATCAATGCATCAACTTGACATGTCATCATGTGATTGAGCATTGCACCTTATGTTCTTGTGATTTATGTGTTCTTTGTATTTTCTTTTGGGTATCGATAGATTCCGGAGTCGAGGTTAACGCTACCTACCCCGACGAGCAGTACTTCACGCCCGGGCAGCAAGGCAAGAGATAACCTAACCTTCTTGGCATTCTAGCATCCTATGATTTTATCAACTTATTTTATCCACCATAATATTGCATGCGATTCAAATGTCTCTTTTGATCAAAATATAGAGAATCCTATGATTGCATGTTTTTCCCCGAGCCAATCACATGTATCCCTACCTATGAACCCTAGTGTTGATGTGTTGGCCGGATACAAATATAATTGTTGGTTATATGCTTAGAAATGCTTAGTTGAAATACTAGTTATGTCCATTATTAAATTCCATAATTATTGACGTTGATGGATTGATTCGGGCATGGTGGATAATTGTGATGCTTAATTAAAATGCTAAGACGGCTTGGGTGAGTTGCCATCGGGGATGTTGTTTTGCCTCACTCTAGCCCCTAGGTGTGAGTTCTTTACCTCTTGAACCAAGACTAGCTTGCTGCCATTGGTGGGTGTATGGGCGCCTTACTGACTGAATAATTTGTGAGGGGCTTGTCAAGGGTCCTCTAGTTTGCTATTTCCATTTGCGCGTGAGTGTGTGGGTGGAAAAGAAATGAGGATGATGGTGGTGTTTAGGATGTGGCCGCGGGGCAGGGTGCTGGGAGCGTTGAACCTGTCCTTCTGCACACTGATGGTCCTTGAGTAAGCCTCATGCATTGTAAAGGTCTAACCGCGCCCGCTCGCCGGCCTTCCCCAGAAGAGGGCCAATCAGGTGAGCCGGACGGTACCAATGGGTAAATTAGTACACCCCTGCAGGGTTTAATCTTTTCGAAAAACCGTGTCCACGGTTATGGACAACTTGGGAATAGACGATAAGATCATAGAGAATATTAACCTAATTGATATGGCAGCTAAAGGTTGCATAATCAACGTGTGACAAAGGTTCATTTCCTCGAGGGTGATTCGAGGGGGTGCCTTGGTGGAGATGAGTGTGGTTGGTAACAAAAGGGTTCGCTGAGAACCAATGATGACAATGTTACTCTCTTATCCCCTTTATGAAAAGTATTCTGAGTAGACGACGCCTCGTGTCATTTATGTCTTGTTTATAAAAATTAGCTTTATGCAAAAATAGCTACATATACAGCTTTAGAGCCTCCGTCAGTCATTGGGCCTATATCGCCCTACTAAACTTGCGAGTACATCGTACTCAGTCTCTCTTTGCTGCCTCTATGGTTTTGTATTTCAGAGGAGGACGACACCGAGCAGTTAGGTGGGTTCTTCGTTGACATCGACTACTAGTCTGGGGTTCCCAGGTGGCAGCTTGGGGCCGTGGAGCAAGCTGGCTTGGGTGATGTTTATTGTAGGCCTCTTAGGCCATATATTTGCTTCTTGTTGTTAGACAACACTACCCGCTTCCGTTTGATGAATTGATGGTTTGTGACCTTTTGATGTGTAATATTTGTATCTTTCTCATATATGAGTTGCTATATGAGTTTTGTGTCGTAGAGTCTGCAATGAGCCAGTCTGTTCCACAAGTCTCGATCTCTGTTTTATACATTGATGGCGATGCCAATTACATAGCCTCACTGTAAAATTCCGGGGTCGGGGCGTTACATTCACGGCCTAGAGAGTAAAGATGTCGTCTAGTGGTTTAGTGCACAATGCCTCTTTAATATTCGATGGCACTAATTATAATGATTGGAGAAATCGCATGGTAAATTATTTTAGGGACATTAATCCATATATAGAGCAAATTCTAGATATGGGTTTTTCTCCTCTAGAGGATGAGGAAAACTCTTATCTAGATGCTCAAGCTTCTAAAGTGGTTTTCATGTCTTTGAGAAATGCAGTTGCTTTGTCGGTTTCTCCTTATCGGAATGCTCATGAGCTATGGACCAAGCTTCAAGACAATTATGGTGTGTCCATTGATAGTGAGAATGATTGTTCTCCCTCCATCTCCGGGCGTACTGAGGTCTCAACTTCTTCTACCTCACCTACATGTGGCAAGCCACAAAATAATGCAATGGTGAGTAGGGATAAACTTTGCAAAGATGATAGTGAGCTTCTTATAGATGATATTTCATCTCTATCTAATTGCAATGATTTATCTTTGGACCTAAACACATCTAGAACTATAAATGTTTCGCATGCTTGTGTTAATGGTCCTTGCATATCTTCTAAATCTTCAAGTAGTGATGATCATGACAATAATAATGATTATGAAGAAGATGATGCTTACTTTAGTAAGAAAGGCCTAATGATTCTTAATGCTCTTTCAAATAATAAAAATGCTTGTGAGAACCTCCATGAAATCATGAGCACCCTTGTTGAGCGAGGGGTTACTATTGAAAATTTGGAAGCACGTGAAGATGAAAGTCTTAGCCGCGAACGTGATTATGCAAACACGATTGCGGATCTTGAGGAAGCTCTTGAAGAAGAACAAACCACCAAGAAATCTCTTGAGGAGACATTTACTCTAGAGTCATCTAAAGTAAATGAAACCCATGATAGAGCTCTCAAGGTGGCTAATGGTTTTAAAATAAAAAATGAAGAGCTTGTTGTTGAAATTGTTAGACTTCTTGAGGCTAATGTGAAACTTGAAAAGGATGTCAAGTCATTGGAAGATTCTCTTGCACATCTCACTAAGTCTCATGATCAACTCCAAGCTCAATTACTAAAAGAGCTTCCTACTTGTTCTCCCATTGCTATAAATGTTGATGCTTGTGCTACTATATTTCTTGTGAAGCATCCATTTTAAAGGAGAATGTTGAGCTACGGGCTCAAATTAAATTGCTAACTAGCAATTATGAGATATTGGAAGAAAGCCATGAGAAGCTCTCGAGCTCTCATGAAGATCTTCTCGTATCTCATGATAAGCTAAAGTTAGCTCATGAGGCTATCGCTACCAAGGTAATATCTAGTGAGCCCCATGTGGACAGTGGCACAACTTCTACTAAAAATGCTATAACGCCATGTGCTAGTCCTTGTAATTCTTCATCTCACACTAGTGCCAAATCATATGTTGAATTACATTTCGTGCCTAGTTTCTCTAACAATGAAGCTTCAACTTCCACTAGTACTTGTGTAGCTACTAACCTTGTAGGGAAGACTAAAGATCACAAGGCACAAGACACTTCTTTGAAGAAAGATGTGGAGAAAAGTCATAAAGGGAAGGCCACATTTGACAACATGTTGAGTGTGCAAAAATCCCCTAATGATAAGAGTGGACTTGGATTCAACTCCAATATCAAGAACAAGTCCAAGAGTAGCAATAAGAAGGGCCAAGAACAAGTCAATCACTCGGCCAAGATTGTTTGCTTCAAGTGCAAAATTGAAGGGCATCATGTTAGGGATTGCCCAATGAAGAAGAAGCCTCTTAGTGAGAAGCAACTAGGGAAGCGGCCTATTGTTCAATCTCATGCTCAACCTCGGGTTGAACAAAGGCTACCTCCTAAGAAGACTCAAATCATTGCTCCTCAAGTTGAGGAGCCTATTAAGAAGAAAGAAAAGAGTCGATATTGCTACTTATGCCGTGAGAAGGGTCACTTGGCTTCTTCATGCACAAACGGTACTCTATCCAACCCCATAATAATTGATAATGTTCATTCTCTTAGGAAGGATAGAGTTGGCAATGTGTTTGCCAAATATGTGGGAACTCAAAGTGGTGTCAAGCAAAGAACCATTTGGGTTGCCAAGCCTATTGTGACTAACCTCTTAGGACCCAACTTGGTTGGGGACCAAAAATCTCAAACTTGATCAATAGGTTGTGAAGGAGGACATTGGAGACTTGGCTATCCTTGAAGAATTAAGGGATCTTCTTGATTATTATTTCGACAAGCCAAGTCATTTGGATTATATTGTCATACCTCATATCCAATGCTCCTTCTTGCGGTAACTTATATTTAAATTATATATACATTGAAAGTTGCTTGCTCCCTTGCATGCGTTAGTTTTGTTCCTAGCATGTGTTTGTATATGTTGTGCTTATTACTTACCTTGAGCAATCAAGTTTGTGTATGTTAATGTGCGCTCCATATATGTGTAAACTTTGTGTTGAGCCCTTATTGGATCTTGTGTTGATTTCAATGGGCTCTTTTGAGAAATTAATGGACTATCCCATTTTGGGGGAGTGCTATGGTTTGAGCACTTCACGAACCTAAAAATGTGTGTATATGAGTAACACCACCTAGTATTGATATATCAAGATTATCTAGTAACTATGTGATGTGTCATGCTCATGAGAAATTCAAATTCTATAATGTCTATTAATTATCTCTATTTGATTTTATTTGCCTCTTGTTAAGAAGAAATGAAGTATCACATTATGGGGGAGTAATAAGCTATGTGCATATTACAATCCTACAAAATGTGAACATTTGAGGTTTGCCACTTAAATTTGATATTGTAAATTAATCCTATTCCTATGTGGCATATTAGCTCGAACAAGTTCCAATTTGCTTTTTAGCTATCTTTTGGCTCTTGTTTGTGTGAGTTTGTTTGGTGTGGTTTTTCTCTAATATGCATTTCCATACATTAGTTGAGAAACCATTTGTTCCATATTATTCTAACAATGGCCTTGCCGGTTGGTTTGAATAGTTGGAACTACCAACAAAATTTATTAAAATATGGTGTTTTATTTCCTATCTCTTGCCATATGTTTTATCTTGTGAGGATATTCTTGGATACCTCTATCACAGGAAAATAATTCCGAATGGTCATTGTCCTTGGACAATCCATATTTATGTTTGTGATAGAATATTTTTGATTATCCTTACATTGGCATTGTCTTTTATTTGCCCCATCTCTTGCCAAAATATTTATTTTGACTCCCTTTGCCTTCCTTGCCTCTTGCATGGATCCTAATCTTCAAATTGGTAGTGTTTAGTGTTGTAAATAAAATATGAAGAGTAATGATCCCTTGCATGCATTTTGTATTCAAATGCAAATATCAAAATAATGCATGAATCTTGGGGGAGCATTCCTTTTTATTTAGAACACTATCCTATCTATCAATATTTGATCCTTTCAATTGGCATTTGATTTCTATCGTATGTATTTATGGAAGACAAATCTTTTTCTCTTGATGCTTTGTGCCATCATGAAAAGTGTAAAGGGTGCTTGGTTTATTTAGTATAACCTTGCTCTCTCTTGGGAGTCTTGCTTTCTCATTTCTTGTTTTATGTTTATCCTATAGAATGAGAAAACCCTTTGAGCATGTCTCTTTCTTTCATCTTATATGCTCATTGGCCTTGCCTAGGTACCTTCAATTGGTATTAATTGGAATTTAATATCTCCTCCATAGATATTTGTTTCAATTGATATTTATTGTGGAAATCTTGATACCTTATTACTTTATTTTACTTTACTTGATTTCGTTCAAGTATTAACCTCCTTTTGGTATCTTGTCTCCTAATTGGTATCTTATTTTTCAATTGGTGTCTTATCTCTCATGTGTTGTTTGATTTGATTCCTATTGATATCACACTTCATGTGTTGATGTGTTTTGGAATCAATCATATGTTGATTTGATTTTTCCTCAATCATGTGTTGATTTGAATTTTGATATAATTTGGACAACCTTTTTGTGTCACACTTTGGTGTGCTCTCTTCTTGGTTTACTTAGTGTTTTGTCCAAATTGTATCTCATTCGGTTCTTGTAAGTCCATGCATGCATATTTACTAGTATATTTATTTTATGGCATGCTAGTCTTTCTTGATCCAATATATAGGGGATACTCCACCAAATCCTAAATCGGCTAAGATGTGCATGAAATTAAATTTCATATCTATATGCACATATTTATATGAAGTGTTTCCTATGTATTGTAGTTCATCTAACTACTATGGGACCCAATGAGTTTGGGAACCATGTTGTACTTGAATTTTGTTTTAGGTACAATGGAGATGCATTGGATGCTTGCCTCGTTCATAAGGAAGGTGTTCTCACCATGTGATTATTGGAGTCAAGCTTTGATGATAAACAAAAATTCTCATCTTTATCATCACCAATGCTATTTCGGTAACAAGTGTCTATCCCATGCATATTTTTCTTGTATTCAACCTTGTGTAGGTTGCCTCTTGGCATGAAAACTTTAATGTACAATTGTTGTGGTTTTGGATTATTTCCTTCACTTGGTATATCTTTGTGATATTTGTGATGAAATTGCAAAAACCTTCCTTCAATTGGTATTATTTCTTTGTGATACTTGTTGCCTATCTGAAAGCATTTCCACTATCTCTTGTTCCCTTAGTGATATGTGTGATGCATTTGATGTGTTTGAAGTTCATTTATATACAATGAGATAAATTTGAGCTATGTGCTATGCTTTTAAGCAATAATCCCTTCTTGTATATTCATGACTTCCTTTTGGTTACCATAGTCTCCTTTCTTCGACCATTTTATATGTGCAAGTTTCTTTGTCGATGAATATCATTGTCTACTTAGAAACCTATACATATGAGAGAGGTCACCTTTTATTTGGTATCCTACTTTCTTTCAAGCCACCTTGTCTTTTATCTATAATTCTTTGGTGGCTCCAAGTTTGTCTCGTGAGTGCTTGTCTTACTTCTATTCGCATCTTTGCGCACTCACATTTTATTGAAGATTCTTCTCTTCATGCTTATCACGGTGAGTATGTTGATTTTGTTGGCTAAATGTTCTCACTAGCTCTTGTTTTTTTTGTTGGTTTTAATTTCCAATTTGTATCCTTGAGCTTGTGAACATATTCTTTTTGAAAAATCTTCTTTGTAAGTTGTGTGTGTCAATACTTGATATATAACTTATCTCCATTAGATTAAGACTATGTGTCTTACCAAATTATTTGTCTTTTCACACACACACACACACACTCTTGGTTGGGCCTTTATTGATAATTTCTTTTAATTGGTATCTCCTTATGGCTCAACCACATCTTTGGTGCAAGTGCTCGGTTTTGCTTTAATTTTTTTTTAACCCTTGCACTTGGTGAGTGTTCTAGATGATTTTGGGGGAGTGAGGATTCCATATTTGTGCACTCCTCAATAGCGCATGAACATTGGGGAGCTTCTCTATTTTTATTTAGAACTCTCGGTTAGGATCTTCTTGATTACTTTTCTCCTTTGTGGAGATGTTTAGAATGATTTCAACCTCTTGCAATCCTTGGATCCTCAATATAGTTTGATTTCCTCTATTATTCGTTAATGGATATGTGCATTTGATTTCACTCATATCTTGAGAAATGCATACCTTGTGGAGGAACTCATATTATATTGGCCTTCTAAATTTTCTCTTCCCATTTCGGCAATCGATGCCAATGGAGGAGAAGTTTTAGAGGGTTTAAGGGAATTTGGTTTTATGCTTTCGCTTGGTTCTTAAGCATTTGCCTCTCATGCTCATGCATCCTTGTCTTGCAAGGTTGCTTAATTCATTATATAAACCCTCTTAAAAGGTATTGTCATTAATTACCAAAATGGGGGAGATTGAAAGAGCATGGTTGCCCCCATGTGGTGTTTTGGTAATTAATGACAATCTCTATGGACTAATGTGTGCTTTGAGTTATATTTGTAGTGTTGGTCCATAAGGAATGCTTGGACTCCATATGTTGGAGTCAAGGCTAAAAGAAGAAGATTATATGTTGATCAAGGCTAAGTGCAAGTTGATCAACATACAAGATAAGCGCATGTGAAGGTATGCGAAGAAGAAGAATATATGTTGATCAAGGCTAAGTGCAAGTTGATCAACATACAAGATAAGGGCATGTGAAGATATGCGAAAGAGTGCCTCTCCCATCTTGGTGTATGGGGGAGCAATACGCGAGGCTTCACCAAGCGGAGCGCAATCAAGAAAGTGTTGGCCCGTATGGAATGCTTGAACTCCATATGTTGGAGTCGAACCTAAAAGGAGAAGATTATATGTTTATCAAGGCTAAGTGCAAGTTGATCAACATACAAGATAAGGGCAAGTGAAGATATGCGAAAGAGTGTCTCTCCCATATTGGTGTATGGGGGAGCAATACGCGAGGCTTCACCAAGCGGAGCACAATCAAGAAAGGTGATCCACTTGAGAGGAGATCAAGATCGTCATCATCTAGCTCAAGTGGAATGCGCAAAGCAAAGGTATGATCTTGATAGGTTTCTATTTTACCGGTCTCGTGGTGTAGTTGGGAGACCGGGTTTTAGGATAGGTAACCGTACTATCAAGAGGGGCTCTCAAGTGAGCTTTAGCGTATCGGTCGTAGAGAGCTCAAACCTTTGCATCATTGACATCATCTTTATTGGTTCTTATTTGTCTCTTATCATGATGTGGTCTTGGTGCTTGTCGTGCTTGTCATAACAAGGCCAAGCTCATCGAAAATGGTTTTCATATGCGTCTTCCATTGCGTTTTCGATATTAGAAATATTGTCGGTTTGTCCTTGAGAAATTATCCACACATACATGTGTTGAGAATTTATCTCTTAATTTCTATCAAATATTTCCAAGGATAGCTACTATCATCCTCTTTCCAACAAAATTGGTTTCACCTCTTCCGAACTTCATTTGCAAAAGATATGACGGTTCCGGTTTGCAAGAAAGAGGTTTAACCTTTCCTCATTTGTTATTATAATATCTTGTTGAACAATGATGTTTTTCTACATAATCTTGTAGTACTTGTTGTGGTGATTCCAACGAGTCCAAGATTATCGAAAACGGAGTCCGGATACAAAAGTTATTGCATTTCCGGTATCGGACGTTTTCTAGACAGAAAAAGAAAAGAAAGGAAAAAAAGAAAAAAAGGGGAAGAGTCCTGCCCAGCATGGCCGGGGGCATGGCCGGGCCTTCTCAGGTTCCAGGCCGGCCATGATGGCCGGGCCAGGCCGGTCTGGCCGGGGTCCCCTGTCCAGCCATATTTTGGCTTCCCTTTTTAAGGGGTCTTCTTCCCCATTTCATCCCCAACCTTTTGCCAACTCTTGAGCTCATTTTCCTCCATTGTTGCCATCCCTTTGAGCTTTGCTATCTCTCAATCCCTCCAATAGTTCTTGCTAGTTTTTGAGGGAAAAGAGAGAGGAGGTCTAGATCCGCGTTTCCACCGATCGATTTCTCCTCTAAGTGAGGGGAACCCTTTGGATCTAGATCTTTGGAGTTTATTAGTGTTTCTCCTTTGTTCTTCCTCTCAAATCCCTCCCAAGCATTAGTTGCTTTGGTTGGATTCGGGTTGGAAGAACTTGACCACTTAGTGTGGTCTTGCCATTGCATTAGTTGCATCGGTTTGAGTTCTCCACGGTGATTCGTGGAAAGTGAAGTTGAGAAGCTTGTTACTCTTGGGTGCTTGGGTGCCCTAGAGCTTGTTCCTCTAGGTCACGTTGGTACCCTAGACGGTTGTTGATTTCTCGGAGTCTTGGTGGCTCACGGGATTTGTTGGGAGCCTCCAATTGTGGAGTGTGGCTCAACCTTGTTAGCTTCAGAGCTTTGGTAGCTACGAAGACATTGCCGGGAGCCACCAATTGAGTTGTGGTGTGTGCCTCGGCCTTGGGCATCGAGTCTTGGTGGCTCGGTGCATTTGGTGAAGACCCTCCAACTTGTGGAGTGAGCTTCATCCTTGTAAAGGTTCTAGTTGTCAACCTCAACGGCAACATAGTGACAAGTGCCTCGCCACATTGGTGGTAAGACACAACGGAGATACGGTGTGCCATATCAAGGCTACTCGGTGTTTCACATTGGTGAACACCGCGCCGCTCCAACGGAGACTAGCTTCCATTGGGAAGTGAACTTCGGGATAAATCATCGTCTCCAAGTGCCTCGGTATTTCTATCCCGAGCTTCTTACTTATGCTATTTACTTTGTGATAGACATCGAGCTTAAATTCATATATCTTGCTATCACCTAGTTGATTATATTGCTTAGCATAAGTGTTGGTGCACATAGGTGAACCTAGCTAGTTTAGGTTTTGGCTTGATAAATTAAACGTTAGTTTTATTCCGTATTTATTCAAGTCTTAACCGTAATAATTTTAAATCGCCTATTCACCCCCCTCTAGGCGACATCCGTGTCCTTTCAAGTGGCCACAGAAAAATCACCACCTGATTTTGATTTTTTTTAAAACTTGCTTCACAAAATGGTTTACCTCGTACTACCTTTTCTGGTTTTCAACCCAAATGACCAAGTTCATGCCCATTTCTAGACATTTTTTCTCATTAGGATTGTATTTTGGTACATACATACCTCGTACCATGCAAATAAACAATATGAAGGAACATGCCCACTTTTTACGAAAAAGTTTCATTTTTTATTTTTAAATGCCTAAAAGTAGGGTGCAATTCACCCACGACTTGGTATGATTGAAGTGTGTGTGAAATGCCATATCGCACACGATTGTTGTGATCTAATCATGTTCGATGTCATCACCCACCATAGAAAGGAAAAAGTCTATTTTAAACCCTGAACTCGTAGTGGTCCGGCGATTTGAACCTCGACGTCCAAATCCATGTCGTTTGTATCCTGAACTAACAAATCCCGGTCTAAATTGAACCCCGAGTGGTTTGCCAAACGGGAATTGTCGACGTGGCAAAGGATGGCCAGGATCAGTGGAGCCGTCCACTCCGGCTTGCTGTCCAGTTCGACCACTCCACGAGGCCCGGGAGGGAGTCCACCTCGAGCACTCCGCGTCTCCCTACCTCCCACCTCTCTCTCGCGCAGCAACAATGGCAAACGGCGGTTGATCGGCGTGGCGGCGACGCGAACAAGAGTAATGAGATCATCTCAATGCCCTCCTCGCCCATGTGGATATTTCCAGCTGATAGGTCTTCCTTGCCACCATGCCATTAGTGCTATCTACAAGTGTCAACAACAGATTGATGATTTCATTCATCCTTGCTACTCTGTAGAAATGTTCGAAAAATCTATAATCATTGTTTGCGGCCTGTGGAAGGTGAGGAGATGTGGCCTGTATCTGAAAATCTCAGGCCTCAAGCTCCTGGATATGTGAGAATGCCACGAAGGCCTAAGTAAAATGATAGAAAAAGGGAAGAAACAGAGAAGCCTAAGGGGAAGAAAATGAGCAAGCATGGAACTATAATCAAATGTTCATTGTGTGGTGGCACTGGACACAACATGTCAGGGTGCAAACAAAATCCAGAGAGAGGGAAGAAGAATGCACATCTCACTAAGACTAGCAAGAAAAATAAATCAACTGAGGTATTCCTTATTTTCCTTTAATTTTCTTTGAACTGTAGAGATTTAACTGAATATTACTTCTGGTCCTTATTTTTTTAGATATTTAACCCTACATTAATATTCCAGGGAGCACCAAATGCACAGTCTGCAGCACCAACACCAAGTGCACAATCTGCAGCAACAACAGCAAGTGCACAACATGCAACAGGAAGTGCACAACTTGGACCATCTTCCAGTTTTAAACCCCCAAGAAAGAGAGCTGCAACATCACAACTTGGAGAAGCAAGAGCAAGTGCACAACCTGGACCATCTGCTTCCAGAGGTAGAGGAGCTGGAGCGAAAAGGGGAAGAAGAAAGGATGCATCTTCATTGTCAGGCTACAAATATTTCACATGCAGTGGGAATCTACTTTTGTTGTTTGTTGTTGGAATGATGTAATATTGCAAACATCAAGTTTCCCAGGTTTAAGAACTGCTGTAAACAATTTAACTCCAAACATGTTTATGTGGATTCAGTACCAGGTTTATGTGGATTCAGGTTCCCATTTGCATCGTGTCAAATAAAATGCCAGATTTATAAGGTACAAATTGATGCCAATTTAGTACACAAACTAAACTCACGTCAAATTCATGCCAATTCAGTATACAAACAAACTCCAGTACAATTTATGCCGGACCCTTCTTTCCTCTTATACGGATTGGGTTTCTAGAACACAACTAAACTAGTACTACATCACTGCATTTTCCACACTGTGATATTTTCCATTCAGACCAGTTATCTCTGCATTCTTCTTCTTCAGTTCTTCTTGCATTGACAGTAGCATCACGTCCCTTGCAATTGGATCTTCAGTGCGAGCCACCATTCCACTATGATCTTCAGACCGAGCCACAACTCCTTTCACTAGTAGGAAAATGGCTATAGATGGATTTGTCACTAGTGGCACACCCCGCTTTTGGTGTGCCACTGGCAGGGCCTTACCCGTGGCGCACCAAAAATGGAATGTACCACGGCTATGTAATGGTCGGGCTGGCTGGTCTGCCCCACCAAAATGCGCTGCGCCACGGGTAAGGCCCTAGCAGTGGCGCACCACGGCGAGGTGCGCCACGGCTATTTCTGGTAAAATGGGGGGCATGTACCCGTGGCGCACCACATATTGGTGCGCCACGGGTAAGCTGGCTGCTTTCTGCTCCCACGCACCCCCCCCACGAGGATCGCTTTTATTTTTGGGAAACTAAAAGAAAAAGATAAAAAAATCAAAAATCAAAATCTTTGAGAACTAGTTATGTTACGTAACCTAGTTGTTAGGAAAAATATGAAACATGAATTCTGACATATTTTTGCAATAAAAGGTTATGCTTCGGTAAAACGGCGATAACTTTTGCATACGAACTCGGATTTCGACGTTTAATATATCAGAAAAACTAGAGAAAACGGTACATCCTAATCAAAGCCGTTTTCGGTCAACATAATCCCCAAATTCTCAAGGGAACATTTATTTTTCGGACGTCCAAGATTTTGGGGCAAAAAAATTATAAAGGGCCTCACTTACCCGTGGCGCATGGGAAGAGTGGTGCGCCATGGGTAGTTGCAATACTCGTGGTGCACCACTATGAGATGCGCCACGGCTAACCTGAGGTGCACAATCCACGTACCCATGATCCGACGGCTCCCAGCGAGTTGTAGAAGCACACGATCTGTGTGCTTCACGATCCGATGACTCCTATTCACCCTGAGCACCCACCCTTCTCTCCTTTCCTTATCCTCTCCCTTGCCTCTCCCTTCTCCTCCTGCCACCGACGGTGGCGGCCGGAGACGACCAGCGAGCACCTCTCCCTTCTCTCCTTCCCTTCTCCTCTACCTTCTCCTCTCCCTTCCCCTATCCCTTCTCCTCTTGCCACCGACGGCGGCGACGGAGGCGGAGGCCGGAGACGACCGGCGAGCACCTCCACGACGGTGAGGACCTCCACCTCCTCCTCGTCCTTCTCATCTCCAAGGTCGAAGGTTCCTCCGCGCGAAGCCCCATGCGGTGGCTGGGAGGGATGCCCCATGGCGCCGACGGGCAAGCACGGGGAGCACGAAGGAGAGCACGAGTTCGAAGCCCCCCGAGCATGGCGTTGTCCGCGAAGCCCCCCGCGATGCGGGGGCAGGCATGTTTTTTAGATTCAGAATACATAGTAGTAGCGCACCAAAAACAGGTGCCCCACACCTAAGTGTACTGATGTCTACTACACGCTTCTATTCTTGTAGACTTGTTGGGCCTCCAAGCGCAGAGGTTTGTATGACAACAACAAATTTTTCTTAAGTGAGTAACCCAAGGTTTATCGATCTCAAGGAGGTGTAAGGTGAATCTATCCTCTCTCAAGAAACCCTGCAATTAAGATACAAGAAGTCTCTTATGTCCCCAACACACCTAATACAACGGCTAATTGTATAGGTGCACTAGTTCGGCGAAGAGATAGTAAAATGCAAGTGATATGGATGGTAAAAGGTGATTTTGTAATTCTGTAATAAAAATGGCAGCAAGCAAACAAGTGACTAAAAACGGTGTATCAATGCTTGGAAACAAGGCCTAGGCTTCATACTTTCACTAGTGACTACTCTCAACATCATTAACATAATTAAACACATGATAGTTCCCACAAAAACACATGCATGGTAGACGTTACTCGGAGATCATTCTTTCGTGTATCAAATAGGATGAGAATTGCGTAGGGCTATGAAAAGCACACCTTAAAGTTCGTATTCCACATCTATGGACACTTCATGCTGTCACTATCCGCATCCAAAGATAGTACTACCAAACAGCACAACCTATTTCTTGAATAGTCTCTTTCTTTAATAAGACAAGCATCAAGAAACCTCATGATCTATTCAATCCAACAATAATAAAGAGCAAACTCATGATGAAGATCCCTCTAATCTTGATGCATAGAGCCACACATGGCACCCTCACTGTCACCGTGCTACCGTGATCACAACGATGACTCCGCAAATTATACTAGATAACACCACTTGAGCAACATCATATACATTACACATAGGGAAACATCATGTATTCAACTATACTAATAAAGCTCATGATCACAACGAAGATCACATCATGGGAGAGAGAGATAACCACATAGCTACTTGTATAAGCCTCAGTCCCGGTGAGGGACTACTCCCTCCTCATCGCGGGAAGAAGCGGTGTTGATGGAGATGGCTCCGGCGGTCGATCCCCTTCCCGGCAGGGTGCCGGAACAGGACCTTCTGAACCCCCGAAACTTGTCGGCGATGGCGGCGGAGCTCTGTATCGTATTTGGGAAAATCCTTCAGGGGTTAGGGTTTTTTCGTTGCGGCTGATTTATAGGCCAAAGGGCGTCACGAGGGGGTCTCCGAGGGGCAGGGACCACCCCCGGCCGCGGCCCCCCTTAGACCCACGGGCGGGACCCGCCCTTGGCCTGTGGGTCCCTCTCGGGGTCGCCCTTCTGGCTCCGGTCCTTATTTCCTCAATAAAAAATCTCCGTAAATTTTCGTCCAATTCCAAGAATATTTCCAGAAGTAACTTTCTGCAACAAAAACAGGGAACTGGCACTGGGCATCTTGTCAATAGGTTAGTCCGACAAAATGCAAAAAATGATGTAATATGGTATTAAAAACATGTGACAACATCACAAAACTAGCATGGATCAATAAAAAATTATAGATACGTTTGACACGCATCAGCATCCCCAAGCTTAACTCCCACTCGTCCTCGAGTTGGTAAGTGATAACAAAATAATTTTTTATGAGACATGCAACCAACACAATCTTGATCAAGATAGTAATGTAAAGCATAGAACGTGAATGAAGTGATACAACACAATTGTTTATAGTTGATAGTAAGAAAGCAATGAATAACCAAGTTGAATCATTCAAGCAAAACCTTTCATAAATAGTACGTTAAATACATGAAAACAATGTGACCCACATATTTGACTAATTCTCAAAGGTAATAGTTCCACAACAAAAGTGTTTGATAATCAACACAAGGAAGATGTAAGTATTAGCAAAAAGCTTCAACTTCCAACTGCTTATCTTATAGATAAAGTCAATATAAAGATTAATGTTTAATCTGACGATGCAATATGATCAATGATACCCAGGGTCAATGCTATATGTTTGCTTCGGTGGAGATAGAAGGAAAAGGAAAACTGACTCAACATTAAAAGTAAAAGAAAGGCCATTCGCAGAGGGAAGCAGGGATTAGTCATGTGCTAGAGCTTTTTATTTTTATAAAACAGAAGTAAAACAATTTTGAGAGATGCATGCTTTCGTCAACGATTTCACAACAGAGAAGCTATCTAGTCCCCCCATAACAAGCAAGGCTTTTAGACTTGTGAGAGCAGCTGGTTTTAGAGGAACGAGTACATTCCTGTTTCTCCTTGGTTTCACCACTGTCCAATGTTTAGAGCTGATTTCTCAGATTTTCATTGCGCGGAGGAGAATGGTGAGTTGTATTTATATTTTGCTTAAGCTGCTCTCGGGTTGATTCAAGTGAAGACGTAAACCATCGACACCGGGTGAAAGGAGGGGGGGGGGGGGATGACCTTGCTTGTCACAAGTTATATCTAGCTCTCTACTGCTTCCTCATGAGCTTAAAAACAGAGGCACAAAAAGGAGTATTTTGAATATTTTAAAGGTAGCACATGATAAATTTACTTGGAATGGCAAGAAATACCATGCATAGGTAGATATGGTGGACTCAGCTGGCAAGATAGTTTGGCTTTGGGATTTGGATGCACGAGTGAACTCTACACTCAGTACGAATTTTTGGGCTTAGCAAAAGAGATATTTGAAGCAAACATCTAACATTAACCGGTAACAGAGTACCATTAGTCAATCATAACCATAAACGCTCCACACTGTCTCCTTTGTTGACCAAACAATTCTTTTGATGGAAAGATTAGCTTTAAGAATTAACAACTACGAAACACCACATAGTTTCAAGCTTTTAATAGTATTTCTTTACTAATCAATTTCCACTCAAATGACCAGCAAGTTTAAGCATTCATCTTAATATCTCAAAACAAATGAGAAGCATCAAGTATCCACACAATGATCTACAAAACTATGCAGTCTTTCATTTCATTCCAATATCACATGGATAGCATTTTCTCACTTTGACAATTAAAGAAATTTATCAATAAAAACTCTCCAACAAGTATAAGTGAAGAATAAGAGAGTTAACATCAACAACTAGCAGCTCTAAACAAGATAAAAGCTAAAAGCGAGAGCTTACTAGCAAACAAACAGTAGCTAAGAATACTCAACAAGATATAAGCGAAGCAAAGGAGTATTCGAATGAAAAAGCGGAGCGTGTTTCTCTCCCACACAAATAAAGCTAGGATCCAACATATGACCAACAAACAAACAAACAAACAAAACTGAAAGCAAAAAGACGCTCCAAGCATAGCGCATAATATGTAAAGTGATAAAAACTTAGTTCAATGAAGACGGCCTCATGATAGTCGATGAAGAAGAGGGGATGCCTTGGCATCCCCAAGCTTTTACGCTTGATGGTTCTTGATATTCAGAGGGGGTGCCATGGGGGCATCCCCAAGCTTGAGCTCTGATCCATCTTCAATTTCTTCATTATGCTCTCCTTTGGAACTTAAAAACTCCCTTAACACAAAACTTTTCATAAACTGATTAGAGGGTTAGTGCTCATAAATTAAAATGCACATATGTTCAACTCAAGACAAATTGCAAACAACTTTATTGGGCATTAGCTACTATTTACTAAGCCTCATTGTGGTACTCCTCCTCAAGAGTATCACATTTGACGATAGTAAAGAGATGAATACAAAATAAAAGCAGAATCTGTCAAAAACTGAACAGCCTGTAAAGATTGAATTTTTCGAGGCACTTCTGTAGCTCAAATCAGAAAACTCAAAACTAACGAAAGATAGATAAAAGTATCAGGATTGCTGTGTAAACATATCAGAAAAAGATAAAATTCAGGGATTTTCTGGATTATCGAACAGTGAAGGACAGAAATCTGTTTCTGGACAGCAAAATAATACCTCGCACTTTCAATGCATTAGAGGCTAAACTTGGCATAAAAACCAAAAGAAAAAGATACAATGAAGTTGCTACAGAGGAAAAACTTCATGACTCAAGAAAAACAAAAACAAACTGAAAGTAAAAGATGGGTTGCCTCCCAACAAGCGCTTTTCTTTATAGCCTTTTAGCTAGGCTTGAGATTTTAATTATGCTCTCATAAGAATAGGAACTGAAACACAAAAGAGAGCATCAAGAAGCAAATATCAAACACTTTTAAGTCTAACCCACTTCCTATGTATAGGAATCTTGTAAGAAAATAAATCATTGAAGCATAAAGCTAATAGCAAATGCAACATTAAAACGTTCAACATAAAGAGGGGAAACTTCATAAGATGAAATTTTATATAACCACGCTTCCCTCTCTCATAATAATTTTCAGTAGAATCATAAGAAAACTCAATAACATAACCATCACATAAAGCATTTTTCTCATGATTCACATGCATAAAAGTATTATTATTACTCTCCACATAAGTAAAATCTTTCTCATTAGTAATAGTGGGAGTAAAACTATCATAACCATCATTGTAATCATCATAAATAGGAGGCATATCATGATCATAATAAACTTTTTCCTCAATAGTAGGTGGACTGAAAATATCACATTCATCATAATAATCATCATATATAGGAGGCATAGTATAATCAAAGCAAATTTCCTCCTCAAAGCTTGGGGGACTAAAAAGATCATATTCATCAAAACCAGTTTCCCCAAGCTTAGAATTTTCCATAGCATTAGCAATAATGGTGTCCAAAGAATTAATGCTAATAACATTGCTACTATAATGATTATTATGCAAATAAAGTTACATAGGTTTTTTAATTTTCTCTTCAAAAGCATCATGACCAATGTCAAGATAGAGTCTATAAAGCTCTCTCATTTTTTTGTTGTTTTCCATTAAGCCTAACTAGTGAAATAAAAACAAGAAACAAAAAGATATAACTACAGAATCTAAAGAAGATACCTTCAAGCACTCACCTCCCCAACAACAATGCTAGAAATTAGCTTCGTCGTCGGAGTGTGAGTACTGCTTACCTTTCCTCCCGGCAATGACGCCAGAAAAGAGCTTGATGTCTACTACACGCTTCTATTCTTGTAGACTTGTTGGGCCTCCAAGCGTAGAGGTTTGTAGGACAGCAGCAAATTTCCCTTAATCGAGTAACCCAAGGTTTATCGATCTCAGGGAGGTGTAAGGTGAATGTATCCTCTCTCAATCAACCCTGCAATTAAGATACAAGAAGTCTCTTGTGTCCCCAACACACCTAATACAATGGCTAATTGTATAGTTGCACTAGTTCGGCGAAGAGATAGTAAAATGCAAGTGATATGGATGGTAAAAGGTGATTTTGTAATTATGTAATAAAAATGGCAGCAAGCAAACAAGTGACAAAAGTGACTAAAAACGGTGTATCAATGCTTGGAAACAAGGTCTAGGCTTCATACTTTCACTAGTGACTACTCTCAACATCATTAACATAATTAAACACATGATAGTTCCCACAAAAACACATGTATGGTAGACGTTACTCGGAGATCATTCTTTCGTGGATCAAATAGGATGAGAATTGCGTAGGGCTACGAAAAGCACACCTTAAAGTTCGTATTCCACATCTATGGACACTTCATGCTGTCACTATCCGCATCCAAAGATAGTACTAACAAACAACACAACCTATTTCTTTAATAGTCTCTTTTTTCAATAACACAAGTATCAAGAAACCTCATGATCTATTCAATCCAACAATAATAAAGAGCAAACTCATGATGAAGATCCCTCTAATCTTGATGCATAGAGCCACACACAGCACCCTCACTGTCACCGTGCTACCGTGATCACAACGGTTGTAATACCCCAGCATTTAGCAACCAACGAAGGGTAGAAGTATGATTTTGTGCATCTGCATGCATGCATCTGAAAATCCGAATAAATTTTTCGCAAAATAAAACCCTGGAGGGATTGGAGATCATTCAACTTCATGAGTAGAGTTTAGCTCATCTGAGGTGAATGTGATAAGTTTTGACATGACCTCCAGGCATTTTAAGCGGTTGCGGGAAATCAGATCCAAATTGGAAAACCTTGTCTTTTCTTTGCCTCAACCATAAAAGCTAATACAAATGCTTAAGTAATCATATTCTACACCAAACTTGATCTTCTTATCTGATCTTAGCTTCTTATCTTCAAATTTTTCCAAATTCATTCCTGCAAGAAAAATCAAATAAGAAAGAAACTTGGGATGAGATTCAAAGGCTTTGTGTGATATATAGAAGTAGTTTGGTAACAAGATCAGCTACCTTGTTAATAGATTTCTTTTGTATACCTAAAAGCAATTGAATCATCTGGAGTCAAGCAGTCAACAAGGAAGAGGAGCAGCATTTGATCTATACCAGAGAAAGGAACAAAAGGCATCACTGAATCATTTACCAAGAAGGCAAAGTATCAATCTCTTAATCTAATCAAGTGCCTTTTTAAGAAAGCCACATAAAAATATTTCTCCAATGAATTAATTCCCAAGGAAGAAAATCAAACAAATAATTTTGACCACAAATATGAATCTTGCAAAGCTACTTGAGCATCCCAACCTTATAATAAAATGATTAATAGTTGATCATGTTCATGGCAAGTATGCTTTTGAACACAAGATCTTGGGTGCATCTTAAATAATTGGTGTATACATTAAAATGACTAATTCATATCTCTATTTTTTAAATGTGACTAGGGTATTTCAAAAATTCAAATAAAAATATGTGGAGCTTCTCTACTATATTAGGAGCATCCATGAATTTTTCCATGATTTTTGGACTTGCCTAAAAGCCCTAAATAAATGTATTAAGTTGCTGTTTTAATGAGTTGATTAATTAAGGAAAAGACCAGGGGTTTTCTGCAAAATGCTCTTTTCTTCTTTCTTTCTTCTTCCTTCAGGCCAGAAGGACGCTGCCCCTGTGCCGTGCCTTGCCACCTCCTGCTTGCCTCCTTGCCGTCGAGGGGATAAAAGTAGCGAGAGCCGTCCCCATCTATCTCTCTCTCGCTCACTCTCCCCCCTCGCTCTGTCCTCTCTCTTCTCTCTCTTTCTTCACCGAAACGCAAACCCTAGCCCTACTGCCGCCGACGGACACCTCAAATCACCGGCGAACGGAAGGGTCCCCGGACCCGTCACCGTGCCCGTTAGAGTCGCACCGCCGTTCTCTTCACACTGGTGCAAGACGTGGGTGCTGGGAGCCGCTGGAGGAGGAGAACGTGACCGACACCCCGAACGCCGCCGCTGGACGTCGAGCTTGAATCCGTCGCCACCGTTGCTTCATCGCCGTCCAAATCTTGTCCACGACCACCGTGGTGAGCTACCCTCTCTTTTGCACCTCTTTTCCCTCTCGATTGATCTCTGGAAGCCGTGATTGGGTTCGGCCGCCAGAGTTCACCGCCGCACCGCCGTGGGGAAATCGCTCCGGTGACCATTTTGAGGCAGAGCCGCCACTCCTAGGCTCGTCTCCTTCTTGTGCACCTGTTGGGCATCTTGCCTTGGGCCGGGGAAGCCGGAGCCGGCCGGATTTTGGCCGGAATGGCCGCTGGCCATGGTCGATGACGTCGGCTGACGTTAGCCATCCCTGTCCTTTTATTTTAATTGAATAAAAACCTGACCAGTGGGACCCCATGTCAGAATTTTAATATTTCTCACAAATTCCAGAAAATGATATAAATTTATAAAATCAATAACTTTTAATTTGTTTATCAGAAAATTACAAATAAAATATCAAAATGATCAGAAAAATAAAATCTACTTGATTATAATTATTGCATAATTATTAAATTAACTTTAAATACAGGTTATCTAAAATTACTAAAATGCCACTTAATCATCACCTAAAATTTTGAAATGCAAATAGATTCCTAAAATTAAATAAAAATATGTTTTCAACTCCAAATTTTATAAGGATTTCAAATATAATTTTATTTAATTTATTGAAGAGGTTTTATTGAATAAAAAATACTAAGATCCATAAATGGATATGATTTCTATTATTTAAAATAATTATTTGAAAATAATTTTCTTATGTAATTAATTCAAAGGTAGTAAGTGGAATTGATTTGTACTAGTTTCTAAAACTACTAGTTTTCTAAAAAGAAAATAAATTTGAAATATAAGTTCAAAACATAAAATCCGAACTCATATACTATTTTGTAAATGACTGTCCTGTTACTCATCCTAGGTAAAACACACAAAAGGAATTCATTTGAAAATCTATCACTCTAATGTTATAACTTTTTGAAAGTAGTTAAATAAAATAAAATTATGAAATAAATGCAATCCTTAACTGAGCACCTGTAGTTGTTTATTAATCATGTAAAACATTACTTCGATAATCATAGCAAACACCTAAGTCTAAAAGTTATAACAACTCAAAGCATCTCACCGTTAACAAAGTAATCAATAACGCGAAGCGCTTACTTGTGAGTTTGGGTATTTTGGGTTTTATGCGATGCATCTCATATTTATGCATAATAGCATATTGCAAGTGTTTCCAGTAGTCCTTACCCGGACTACTTTGCTGTTTTCAGATCTCCGGGTTCTGACGCACCCTAGAACCCCGAAGGGCATGAACTGCCACCTCTGCCACAGGCAAGTTCATCACTTGCTCATATCTCTTTGAAATACTTGTTAAAGCAACTATTTTCAAACTCTATATTACTATCACCTATTCCAAGAAAGCATAAAGCTATTTTCTGAATAACATGACTATTGGTTGTCTACCTATTTGGTGGTAACCTACTATGGAGGGCAGGTGGGGACCATGGTAAGATGAATTGGTCCGGAGGTTCCACTTGCACGGGAAAGTATTACCTAGGAATTAACAACAAATGCCGTCATAATGATTGCGCCGTAAAGACGCGTTAACCATAAGACCTGGAATGGGACGGGAAATGCCATCTGTACTTCTCCCGGATGCATGCCAACGGGTGACCAGGGTCGTACGCGGTAGGTCTTGCGGGACTACACGCAACATGGGTGGGAACCCTTAGGTCCCACGATACCTGGTGCCTATGATGGATTGTAGGGATGTCTCTGGAACGGGCAATCTGTTAGGCAAAGGGGAGGACTTTTGAGTCTGGAACGGTCTGCCTAAAGATTTAGGGGAGGACAAACCTACAAAAGGGTGGGCATGCGTTGTGCGGAGAGGCACAGTGAATGACTTGGATCAAAAACTGGGCCCCACACCAAAGAGAGTGTGGACGGGAAAGATCACCCGGTTGTGCAACAAAGTCTTGATCTCTTATGGGTAAAGTAACGCACCTCTGCAGAGTGTAAAAAATTGTAACATGTTACTCCCTGTTCCGGGAAGGAGCTGCGAACGCTGCAGGAAAGGAACTCCATGAAAGTTCTAGCCCTGTGAAGGATGACGGGCATAGTCTTCAGAAATAAAAGCAACCTCTTGAAGAAATGTTTTGCAAAACCCTTGCATTAGCTTGTGACTCTTTTGAGTCTTAAGCAGTAGATAGTGCATCAAACTTCCCACCGTACATAATGGACTTGCTGGGTAACGCTGGTTACTCACCCTTGCCCTTTTGACCCCCTGCTTAGAATCTTGGAGCCTTCAAAGGAGTTGACGGTGGTTCACCATGACATCGAGATCTTCATCAAGAAGTCAACCGCTACTACACCAACCGAAGCACGACGACAACTATGGCCACGAAGGAGCAATGTCAACGATGTTGAGGAGATCACTCTGCCAACGGAGGCGACCACGACTTTTGAAAGGATAAGTACAATAGGAAATAGAGATACTCCAGATAGAGTAGATTAAGGTTGTGGCAACAGCAGTAGTGGATGAGGAAATAGAGCTAGAGTTAATCTCCGGTTTAGTGCTACGAACTGGCTCTTTTCTGGGTTTCATTTGCACGAGGCTATCCTCTATTTATCGAGGAGGTTCTCGAGATTTTGTATTGAATATGGTTGTAATCCTATAGTGTTACCTTGGACCTGCTATGTTTCTGTTGTACCACTCTGAGGGATGTAATATTCACGGATAGGTCCTTCTGTGAGTATTATGTCAACGACTTGCACACTACACCATGCAGTGGTGTGCTGGGTCACCGCAACGGTGACTCCGCAAATTATACTAGATAACACCACTTAAGCAACATCATATCCATTACACATAGGGAAACATCATGTATTCAACTATACTAATAAAGCTCATGATCACAACAAAGATCACATCATGGGAGAGAGAGATAACCACATAGCTACTTGTATAAGCCTCAGTCCCGGTGAGGGACTACTCCCTCCTCATCGTGGGAAGCAACGGTGTTGATGGAGATGGATCCGGCGGTCGATCCCCTTCCCGGCAGGGTGCCGGAACAGGACCTTCTGAACCCCCGAAACTTGTCGGCGATGGCGGCGGAGCTCTGTATTGTATTTGGAAAAATCCTTTGGGGGTTAGGGTTTTTATGTCGGGGATGATTTATAGGCCAAAGGGCGTCGCGAGGGGGTCTCCGAGGGGCAGGGACCACCCCCGGCCGCGGCCCCCCTTAGACCCGCGGGCGGGACCCGCCCCTTGCCTGTGGGTCCCTCCCGGGGTCGCCCTTCTGGCTCCGGTCCTTATTTACTCAATAAAAAATCTCCGTAATTTTTCGTCCAATTTCGAGAATATTTCCAGAAGTAATTTTCTGCAACAAAAACAGGATGTAACATGGTATTAAAAACATGTGACAACATCACAAAACTAGCATAGATCAAACAAAAATTATAGATATGTTTGACACGTATCATGTATCTACCCGTGGCGCACCCAAAACAGGTGCGCCATGGGTATATACACATAGCCGTGGCGTAAAAAAAAAAAGGTGCGCCCCGGCTAAGTGTATATACCCGTGGCGCATCAAGCCCGTGCACCACGGGTAACCACTTAGTAGTGGCGTGTTTGCCGTGGCGCAGGGCCCTGCACCACGGGTAATCAGTTTTGGTGTGCCACGGGTAAGGTTTTCTGCACTAGTGTTCTACTCTCAGCCTCCAAATCTCATCTCGCATATCTCCAATCAAATCACTGAAAAACTTTGACAGTGGCTCATCATGCCATTCAACATAGCCACATCCACCATGTTGTGCATTTGTATCAATAAAAATGAATTAGAGATTAGAGGGCTCCAAGAGATCCATCTAGACGCCTTCCTCCTCGGACTGCAATTGTAGTTGCAATACTTGTCAGGCTCGTACGCCACCGGCGACCTCCCTTCCGTCCCACTCCTTCCAGCTGCTCGACGGAAGCCAGGAGCAGACGAGGCACTCGAATACCAGGACATTGTCCTCTCCGCCGCCGGCGCCGTCCGCCTCCACCGCTAACCCTAACCCTAATTTGGTTCCCCACTCGACTGCGTGTACAGGTTCGAACCTGCGCAAGATAGAAATAGCGAACGTTGTCCCACCAGTCAACACAATCCCAGTTGACAGTTGCCACGTGAGCGTTTTCTTGGCTTGAAAACCACTCAGGGTTCAATTTTGACCGGGATCTATTAGTTTAGGGTACGAACGATAGGGATTTGGACATCGGGGTTCAAATCTGTTTAAAATAGACTTTTTCCATCGATAAATCGTGTGCGGTGGATGATTTTAAATGTGTGAGCGACGAGGGGCGGATCTATCATCCCTCCAGCCCGAGTGGCCGCCCAGACTTGCCGACGATGCATCTCTTACGTTTAATACTTTATATAGTGATTTTCTCTGAAAAATAGGTATTTTAAACTCGTTTGCCTAGGCTTCCGAAAGTTTTTGGATCCACCACTGTGCGCGACGGCTTGATCTGTAGTTCTATACTGGGGAGAACTAAAAGAAAATTGCCGACATTCACGTATACTTCATGGAAGAAAAATAACTCAAACTGGGGCTACAAAAATAATTAGCGAGTTGGCGCGCATCAGAGCCAACGTAAAGTTAACGCTTAAGATGCGCATCCATGCGCGAGCTCATCTCCCAGCTTTGTATTGGAAAGCTGAGAGGCGCTAGTGTCTGTAGGTCTAGCAGCAGGAGATTATATTGGTCGATCAGGATTCAGGACTCTGGAATCGATCCTGCGCATTCATGCTTATCTCTACCCACCGCCCCCACTTGATCGAAGCCACCCCCTCTTTCTCGACTTTGAGTTAAAGCTACTAGTAAGCTGTAGCAGTAGCGACGCATGGAAGAAATAAGCCTAGAACATTGTAGCACTAGCTAGCATGGTCCATATACAACAGGAGTAGCAGGTGGGCACCTCGTCGTCGTAGAGAGATACGATACGATTCTCGCGTGCATAGCAACCGCAGATTAAACAAAACGAAACGGTGGCCACCTCAAGATTCTATATCATGGAGTATGTTCTCGGTCGATACCCCAGAAAGAACTTGATACCGATCCCATTGTAGGCTGTAGCTTGTCGTCGCCACAGATGCTCCGAATCTTGCGGGGCCGGTCTCTTCTGTGCGCCACCCACGTTTTCATGCTGCTTTACGGAAAGGTGATGTTCTTTTGCAATTGCGCCATTTTATGCAAGAACGTCACAACATCGTAATCGTTAGAATTGTATCTCTCGTCTCGACGTAGTGCCAATGGGCAAAGGACGGGAAAAAAAATTGAGGTCGGGTGAACTCTAAAGCAAAAATAAATATATATCAAAATTGTCTAGACACATTATTTTTGTATATGAAACTATATCTTTTTTGAAAATATATTTTAATTTCATCAAGCTCAGACATTTGAATATCTGTCATTCGATGTATCACACCATCAAATCATTAAATCAACCATCATTCATCTTGTTATGCAACTCGTTCTTGATGATCTTCATAGCTAAGAAAGATCATTCAATCATTGCCATCGTTACCGGTAAAAACAATGCTAACTCAATGAGGCAGTAAACTGTAGAAAACATGACGTGCCTGTAACACCCAGACCCACCCCTGGGCCGGGCCTGTCTTCCCGGTCGGTTACCCATCCTCAAATTGCTTCGGACCAAGCACACTAAACTCGGAGTTCTTTATAGATGAGCTTTCGGAAAAGAAGTTGCAACTTGTTGATATGAGTATCGTATCAATCCTATTGAGCTCTGAGCCAGGATCTCACATTGCCTTTCAATTTTAACCATCTTTTTAGCTATACTTGCAATATCACGAACAACTTTCAGTTCTCTTCATATGAATAATGAATAACTCAGGGGTTATTATATATGCTCAGTCTCATAATCAGATACATTCTCATGATAAATCTATGTAAGCCGAATAAGCTTATTCACATTAGCCTAACAACTAAGTCTCTTGGATCAAGACAAAAGAAGTTCTGAAAATTCCCCATTAAATCAATAATTAAACTCGGTGATAATAGAGTCTATAGCACCATGCATGATAACAATGATCAACGGTGACCTCATGTCTTCCCTCTTTTCTCGTTTACTCAAATTTGTTACCATTTCATCCGTACTTGGAATTGTGATGCCATTTTCAGTGCAAAATTTCGTTACATCTTTCAAAAGTGACTTCCAACTATCATTTTTTTAATTGACCAAACATGTTCTCACATCAGTAAACAAAAACATTGTGAAATTATATAATTAGAAGTTTAGATCAACATTAGTAGAACCATAAAATATTATCAATCGCATACGTGTACAATATTTTGATCCTTATTTTGTAACAGAAGAGGTACATCATTTTTCATACGAAGTAGTTTTAGCATCATCTATCTTCATGATGAACACAATTGTTTGAAAATAGTTTTGCATAGTGTTCACTAATACACTCATAAGTTTCTCGTAGGAAGTCTATTTTAACATATGACCACTCAAAATATTTAGGAAAAACATGCGCATATGAAAAATTCGTCAAAATTCAAGGTAGTGTGGCATCCCTACCTTGCCCTAAGGAGAGCTTTACCCATATCTCGATGGACCACTGGGACTCAGCTTGATGGATCATGGCATCTCCAATGGTTGTAAAATACGTGTTGGTAAAATTTGCCGCCACCTAGCAAACCCGATGATGTGGCATGAAATAAATGAGGAGGGAGAGCAAAGTTGTATGTAAAGTAATCAATAATTTTTACGGAAACTCTAAGGTGAAGTGGAGAACAATCATATTTATTCGCTCACCTCTTAATTTAGACACAATCCATTGAAGTAGCTGTATCATACTATGTTGGTTGATGTCATGGACATTTTTTACCGGCAAGACTACATACAACCTATATACTCCTAGCTATCTATTGTAAACCTGATATTAGTCAAAGTAATTGCATACCAACTGTGGGTCCACATATCAACTAGCCTAGATGGATTCTAGATGAGATCAAGATGGACAACATTCTATTTGGATGCAATTCAATAGTAGCATTCATCCAATGATTTATGTTGTGTGTAATCAAATGATAGTTAATGAGGGTGACTAGCTACAGTGCACTCTCCCGCAAGAGGGCCAACATGCAGATGGACGCTGCCTGCTTGCCACGTCGCGACAGGACCATACGGTCTGGTCAATGCGTCGTCTCCTCCAGGCGACCGAGGGGGCGAACCCCAGCAACTAGCGCCGCCACCCCCTCCTCTCTCCCTCCCCCGCCTCGTCGCTCCCGGAGGCCGCCGCCGGACAAGGCTGTGCGGCGCCGGTGATGGGGGCGGCGGGGATTTGGCCTCAAGGCCCTCGTGCGGCGGCATGGAGGTCACTGCAGCGCTGGGTCCTTCCGCCGTCTTCGAGGTCGCCGGCCGGTGAGCCTCCCCGCGCCCCTCCTCCCCGGCTCCGAGCTCATGCTTCCCGTCATGGTGGCGGGCGCTCTGTTCTGGCGGTGGTTTGGAGTGGATTTGGGTTGGCCGGCGGCGGTGTGGCCTCTATGACGACGGTTGCTTCGGCCGACGCTGGACCTTGGGCGGCGGCCTTGGTGGTTTTGGCAGTGGCGGTTGTCGTGGCTGTGGCAGATGGCGCGGCGGCCGGAGTTGGTGGCATTGTGCCCTTCGTGGCGCCTTGCCTCCAATTCTGGAAAGCGTGTAGCACAGGGCTTGCGCTCGAAATAATGGCGGGTGGCCCTGCTGTCCTTCGAGCATCAACATCCAATCTGATTCATGAAGGCTCACTGATTTGGCCGCCGACGAGTTCTGGTCTTCCTCTCAGAGATTTCCGTAGTTTGGCAAAGTGCTACTTGGATATCTAGAGGGAATTTGATGCGGTCGTGCTCACCCTCCTCTTCAGCCAGAGTGGCTTCGTTTGGGCGAGGTACGAAGCTTCGCCTTATGTCAGTGCCATGTGGCTTGTCTTATAGATTTCCATGCATCTGATGGAGGTGGAGAAAGTTATGGAGGCTGCAATCAGAGGTTGGTAATGACGAAGCAGGTATTGGCTGCAATGAGGACTATGCGACACAGGTTTTTCCTGTGTGTCGGGAGTTTGGAGACTTGCAGCAGCAGCCTTGGCAAGCGGGGGTGACAACACAGGTGGATTGCAATCTTGGTGGTGCTCTTCGAGCATGGAGACATGTGTGATTTCAGGGTGAAAGCTCAAGGTCTGGCCTTCATTGGTTGTATCTGGCAATGGTTTTGCTGAAGGCATTGTTTTTGGAATCCCGGTCTTTCTTCAGGGTGAAAGCCCAAGGTCTGGCCTTCATTGGTTGTACCTGGCAATGGCCTTGCTGAAGGCATTGTTTTTGGAGAACCTCTTTTGCGATCCGGGTGTTGTATTCTGGTGGTGGTTAGAGTGTTGCTGTTGTGAGTGTTTAATCACTCCGACAGGGTCTTTGTTTTTAATTTTCTCTCTCTCTTTTTTTTATTTTTTTCTTGGCTGTGTGCATCCTTGATGTCTTTCGATATCTTGTTGGTGCAGAGGCTGGGTGTAATTGGTATCTTTGTGATATTAATATATTCCCTTTATCAAAAAAAGGATTGCCCGACGATGGTCGTATTTTTTCCTTACTTTTGTTGTGTTCTGCTTTTCGTTACAACCTAAAAAATATAGCATATTTAGAAATGCAGTGCCATGGGATCCAAATATAGCACATTGGTCGTTATTGTGTAATATTTCACAGGGTCCATTTCGTCGTAGCATGCTGTAGTCGGCGTGTCATGATGTCTTGGACACCTTAATCATTTATATAGAGCTTGAAGGGATACATTGTTCATTCTACCTAACATTGTAGGTGCATTTGTCATAACGTGGGTTGCGGTCTGGGCCTCTTCCATGGCCAGGACATTGGTGCAACCGAACATAATGCAAGGCAGTGGCTTATGGCAGAACATCAAATACACAATGCATCGTACGACATGACATTAGTGTCGCAAAACATAGTGCAACCAGACGTTCAGGCGGGACATCAAAACACATTGAATCATAAGGAAGGAAATCAGTGCAACGATACACATACACTCAACACACGAAGTCAAAATGCGATGCATTGTATGACAGGACGTCGGTGCAACACAACGTAGAGCAATACATGCGCTCAGGACATGAGGTAAAAAAATGCAAAAAGGCATGACATATCGTGCACTTAGGATATAGGGCATCAGAAGGTAGTATAGAAAGATGTATGTGCACTTCAAACATGAAGGCAATGCAACATATGCACTCAGCGCGGTGCAAAAAAACCCGAAACATATAAACATTGATCTAGTTTTTAAGACCTCAAAGAAACTAGCATAGTCGTGCAACGATATCATGAGTAGGATGCTCGGTCGAAATTTATTTTGTTCTTCACATTTGAATCTAAAAAGGGGAGAAAACACCTTCCACCAAACCCACCTGTGGCCTCCCCCGCCTGGGGGATTAACCACAACGTTCCAAGTGGGACGATATGGTTTACCCATGGGTGGGAGAAGCTCCCATGGCACGCCACTTGTCGCGTGGGGAGGAGCTAAAAAATCACCCTTCTAAGGGTCTCTTTGTTTGGACTTATTTGCTTATTGGATTTGGACTTATAAGCAAAAAAAAAAAAAAAAACTAAATAGGTGTTTTTGGCTTTTGGCTTTTGGATGCCGAAAGCTTTTGCATAGGATTTTGGTTTCCAAAAGCCAAAGGCATGGATCGCCTATTTATGTTTTTTTGTCTTATAAGAAAAAAAATCCATGAAGTCAAAATAAGCCCAAACAAAGAGGCCCTCAGGAGGGTGCCTTTTTTTTTACAGTGTTTCTCGTTTTCTCTTGCAAAAAGGCCAAGACCAAATATTAAAAATATCCATCCCTGACAAGATCATCCTGGCAAAAACAAAGAATGAAAACATGTCCTTGGGTGAATAGAAATCTTCTTCCTCCTACACTCTTCGGAGGTGCATCGAGAGCAAATCTTGATGTCGCCTATCAATCTACGAAACACTCTTGGAGCCAAGGATAACATTGTTTACGCATTGACCGAGAGGTCGTTGGTTGGAGGTAGAACATGTCGACGATAGCAGACTGAGGATCAAATCATCGTCCTGAACACGAAGGCAAAGAAATGGGATGGACAATCAACCTAGATGTGGTCATACGGGACCAGGGAGGCCTTGCCTCGCTAGCTTCCCAATGAAGCTAAAGTGGGCTATGATCCGCCGAACGTCGTTGTCGAAGACCACACCTAAACAAAGACAAATACATGAAATATTAGGGGTTTACCCGACAATAAATTTGTAGGGTGGTATGGGGCCAAATATCATAGGGCTAACACACACGAGACACAAAAATGTATATAGTTTTGGCCCCATATGAATGCGGGTAATTTCCCTGCTCATGTTTGTAGGGGTGTTTGATTGATTTGTGAATGTTGTGCTCGGAGTTTGCGTATGCCAATGTGTTTTGAATGTGTCATTTATGGAGTGCTCCGGCTGCCTTATATGATCGGCTAGATGGGAGTTACAAGTCCCCTTTAAGTGTGTGGCAATTAATCATCTCATAATAAAAATATTCACCAAGATGATAATACAAATACGATCATAATCATGTACGACAGCTCAGATGGTTCTTAAATCTACTAAAACAAACCCTTCAATCTTGGGTATATACACTACTCACTTCTCATCATGGAGGCGATGACGAGGATGTTGGAGGTCAGAGAGGCAAACAGAGGCGATCCAGGTAGCATTTCCCCCTCCAATCTTCATGGGCGGCGACCTTTTGTTTTTCTATTTGCGGCACCTCCTCATGGAAGTTCATGAAACCACACCTTATATAGGTGGTTTTCAGTCAAAACAAAGGCGGTGGCGCAAGCGTTGGAGATCGGATGATCGAGGGGCCATATGCCCCCCTCGGCGTACAAGGTCCCACCAGGCGTGCCTCAGTGGCTGTTCCGTCTCCATATTGATATTCTATTTCCATAAAACTTGACATGTGAAAAATCTCAGATCCATTTGACACCCGAATGGTTCCCGAAGATGATGAAAACATTATTTCTGCATTTCAGAGTTAGATGCCCAAATAATGTAATTTCATGGGATATCATATATAAATCATTAAAAACAATGTTGTAATCTTGTGATAAGATGCAAATAATGATGAATAAATACATTATAAACTACAATGTTAGTTGATACATTTTTTACGTATCAATAACAGACAAGGATATTATCCCTACAATGACAAAGCGTGTGATCATCTAGAAGACAAAATTTGAGATAAAGGATTTAGATAAAACCAAATAGAACTCGAGACTACAATTTGAGCTCCTTCATTCAAGTATTATGGTACCACCAATTATATATATCTAAAAAATGTTGAGAAACTAAATATGGACATGCCTAATCCATCTCCTAGGGTTGTCCGATCTATAGAAGACCTTTATTGTTATTGTGACAGAAGATTCCTCGCCCACAGCCTTCCACGATCTATAGACGTTGAGAAAGGTTTATTTAAACAACAACAAGATGGAGCAGAGATATTGGGACATAAGCTTCAATAACTACTTGCCATTTGACCTACCAACGCAATTGGTCGGGAATCTGTAATATCTTGTGATATCTCAAGGAACCACCACAATTGACATATTTTAGAGCATTCTAAACTCCAATATCACTAGGATACACCGACACTGGCTACTTATCTCATCCCCATAATGTTTATTTACATAGTAGAACTGTCACCTCATTGATGTCTTCCAAACACGGACTCTTGTGACTACAACTAACAATCATTCTAAAAAAAGGATTCATGTTAACACATGTGTCTTCACAAAATGATAAACCACATACATTAATCATGTTGGATGGTTCTCCTAAAATCATCAACCATTCTTCAAAAGGTAATGTTGCTTATGTTGGACATATGCGGACATGCATGTTATGTAAAGAGAAATATCACTAATAATATTGCCCCTAAATATTTTATCACATGAACTCCCGAAGAGTGGGAAAATAAACATCTTGCAAGTCAAATCATGTCATAACCTCGCTGACTTGTTCATGAAGTATCTAGCAACTACAACATTCCAAAAATATGTGCATGAAATTGGTATGTGATGACTCGGGGATTTGTAAGGGTTGGGGGTTAATCTTCTAATTATTACTTGTTTAAAGCATCATATTGCAATCATTTCCCCTTTTATGAGTATACATTCCAGGTTATCATCAATGTTCTTAAGGAGATAATATCAACACATGACATGTGTCATACTTTCTGTCTTCCCCACTCTGGTTTCTAGAAAGTATACACGACATTTTAAATGACCTCTAAACTCTATGGGTTTTCTCATATTGAGTTAACAAAGACAATAACCGTTATATGTTGTATCATTTTCTTCTTATTTTTCCACATAGTTTGAACGAGTTCTAACAATATAACCTACAATACTCCTCACAGTTTTCCTACGTTTTTCTCGGAAGAGACTTTACAAAGATGACAGATGATTACACGGACACGTGTGATTAGGGGGGAGTCTATGAGTAATCATGAGCATTATTGGGGAAATCCCGCTCCTGTGCATTTTACATTTTGGCAGCTGTCGCGACAATTCCTCGGCCGTGATCGCCATGCTCCAACTACTGAAAATCAGTTGGTATGTATGTGTAGGTCATGAATAAAGTTGAAAGTTCAATCATTTTCATTGCCTCATCACTAGATCACATTAACACATCTCTGGGAAAGAACTCGACACCTCATATCTCCAATTCGAGGCTATGGGTCCATGTGCACCACCTCAAACCTCCAATTCGAGACTATGGGTTTATGTTGTTAAAACATATGCTAACCCTTTTCATCAGTTCGGACATTTAGTTTAGTTGGCTAGTGCATCAATACAAAATATAAAAATATAAAACCAAATGGTCTCAAGTTCAAGACCCGGCTACCGCACTATTTAATATAAAGATAGTTGCGGCCTACCATCTATCCCACGTCTATGGTCTTGATGTATGTCCAGGCTAGACGTGAGGAGAAATGTTAGAATATATAGCCTAGCCCTTTTTCCTCGGTTTGAACTTTTGGTTTAGTTGGTTAGTGCATAGATCCAATACATGTGTGTTCATTTGGATGTGCTCAAAACCTGGTAACTGTTCTAAAATTATGAATGAACATGTATCATGTAAATAATTAAAAAAAGCATAATTGATAAATAAATATGCCAACTAGTAACTATCTCGTATCAAATTAGTGGCACGCTTCTATAGTCATAGATTTGGGCCAATGTTTGTAAATGCCTGACACAAACAATGTTCATATGGAAGTTAAATGGGAGCCAATGAGACAGCATTATTTTATTAGGCGTATGTTATCTTCTAGAAAGGTTCTTTTCGAGGATTTTTTTCGAATCTGCGCGGTGCTATATATCGACACAAGTTAGCGTTAGTGATCAGTAGTAGCTATGTGTGAACAGAATCAATAGGAGCATGGACAAAACTAACCCGAATAATAATTTATGTCGACCGCTCATTGGGTTCGAGCTATAAGTAAATTTAGTCAGCAAAGGCACATATCTAACATGAGTAGACTATAAAAGAAATACCAACCTACTATATTGTGAAAAAAACGTAGGCATATGATATGCATGTAAAGTATAAACTTGCAGACGTAAAAATCCCTTATAGGAATTAAAAAAAAAAAAAACGCAGGCAGATATGAGCACAGAGCACCTCAGACTAGTTACAGTGTGAGTAACTTAACTAGTAACTTGCATGCCATCTAAACAAAAAAGATGATGTGGCAGGTAATTAATGAGGAGATAGGCAAATAGAATAACATAGCTAGTTACTGTAACATCACACTTCACTAGACAAGATGAGTCTATAAGATAATAAATAAGATTATCTATGTTACTCTCTTTGTGTTACTTTGCACTGTGATGGCAGTAACTACTAGTAATTTACTCTCCATTGTGATCAACCTCAGAAATAGTATATTCCAGTTGAGAGAAAATCCCAAAAAAATACTGGAGTATAAAAGTTAAACAGCGTGTCACCCTCAGTCCCTCACACGCCATCCCTAAGTCCCCAACCCTAATAACCATATCAGGGCTGCGGTATGAGAGCAGGACAGGGGGCGCATCTGGTCTATATAAGATCGCCGGTGCCCGCCTCCCTGATGGGGTATACCACCAGATCGAGCCAGTAGGATACCCTGCCAGATCTGGCCGGACAGCTGCCGTGCGCTCTCTTCTCCGACGACGAAGCCATATATGGCTAGATGGGTTTGATCGATCTCTCTCCCCGCTCCCTCTCTCTACGTGTCGACTTTCTCTCTTCATGTCGATCGTCTTCTGTGTTCGATGCGACGGTTCGGGGTTTGAGTGGTTTTGATGGAGGTGTTAATGGCTGACAGAAGAGAGTGAGCACACAGCGGCAGACTCCGTCTGATAAAGGCGATGCAAAGAGAGAAGAAAGACGAAGCTGCTGTTGCGTGCTCACTTCTCTCTCTGTCAGCTCTTTCCCTCTCGGGACTTGTTCCGCCATCAATCGATCCATCTCCCCTTGCCGTTCCCACCGCTCCGCCGCTGCGACGGCCTACCATCTTTGCCTGCATCGACTGCCGAGAGGAGGCAGGATGAGGCCTTTTTTTTTTTTGGCATCGCGTGTCCCCACCTGAACCCTATCTTGCTCGAATTCCGACGGCTCAGCCTGGTCTTTGGAATAAGGTACTCTGCGCGCATGCACGCCATGAATTCCTGCGCCGCCAATTCCTGTAGAGAGTATTTCTTTTCTTTCTTTTGTAGGCCGTGTTTGCTTCTTCCAAGGATTAGCTCTATCGCCTTGGGTGAAGGGGGGGGACGCGTGTTGATTTCTTGCCTCCCCATGTCTGCTTAACGGAAAGCACTGTTTGACTAGTCGTCCTTCCTATGCCCTTCTCCCTCCTCTTTCATCGTCTTCCTCATGTAGTCTTCTCTTTCTTCCTTTTCACTTTGGAGGATTTTTTTCCCTACCAAGCTCAGGAAATTTTGAAGTTTTTTCTCCACTTTTTTTGCTTCCTCATCTTATGTGGTGCTGTGAGAGTGTGAGGTAGGCAGGAAGGAGGCCGCTACGGTGGCGGCGGGAGGCAGATCTATGATGCTTCGTTGCGAGCAAGTGGAAAAGGGCACCTAGCTAGCGGCCGGCGACGTCCGAACCTTCCAGATCCGTGGGAGCATTCCAGTTTTCGGTGAGTCCATGCTTCATATTCCCTCATTTGGTTATAAATAAAGTGGATATGCCTCCTCGTACATGGTCTATTAGTGGGTATTGAGGTATTGTTTATCTTTCCTTCGGTTATTCCTGATGGTTTTTGTCTCTAATAGTCTAATGGCTATTGTACATCTCATGGACTTGCCAATGATATAAACCAGTATGGATTTAGGAGTGTAAATCATGTGCTTGATGGGTTTTTGATGCGGGCGATCTTTTGGCAGCAGTTTAGCCTTTTGCATGTTTGTGTATTCTCTTTTTCAGGGATTTGGTATGAATATATACAACATAGTATGGGTTAACTGGCCTCTGGTCCAGCCCTATCTAGTTGTTTTGCTAATCCAGTTCAGATTGTTCTTGATCCCTATATGATCTACGTATGAACAGGAGATATGTAGCACAACACTACATGCAAGGTCTTTTGATTGTATGCAGCATGAAGCCTCTCGTTCCTCTCAATTTTTTTTTTTTTTGGATAGGTCTATGTTTTCTTACAGTTCTTCCTAGTTTCTTGGCCTCCACATAAAATTGCTATATATTTTCTTTGACATCAACTATTCAACTCTTCTTCAGGATGTTACAGCTTAAGCGTTATAAGTTAAATGAGAAGATTTCGAGAGTACTGTTGGGCCATGTGTAAGTGCTCTTCAAACTAGCTATGCAATATTACCAATTTATGAGCACGTATTTGATGTTTAATTAGTGGCTGCATATAACCAATTTTATACTCATTTATATTCTGCACAATCCGTGGTAGTTCTCCGTATGCATGTTTTTGCTGCAAACATGTTGTTTTTTAGCTAGACAGAAGATCTTCATTTGATATATACTTGATCATGTAACAGTTTGACAGTACAATAGTCTAGCCTGGTTTTCATATAATTGTATGTGATATGTGGAGCGAGATGCTCCACTCTCAAGCATATAATGTTCAATTGGAAGGTGTTCTTTAAACTACGCTGTCTTTGTAGAATGACACTATGCGAGCTCTTTGCGTTTTAATATATTAGTACAAACAGTAGCCTTTTTTCTTGCTAAGTCTTTGTAACTTTGGATTAATATTTTCCAGTTTGATTTTGTGCTACATATTGACTAGTTCGTACGGCATGTTTAGTTATGAAAACAAAATCTTCCCTTAGTCGAGGAGATGGAGCCAACAGCTTTGCTTATGCATGTATAATTCGTTGGTACAAAAAAAAGTAAAATCTACATTAAAATCCAATTGGTGGACCATCTAGTTTGTTTCGTAAGTGGAAGATTGAATTAGTTAATTAATTAATTACCTAGTTACATTTCCTCTCTGAGAAAACAAATTGCTCAATATTCTTAATTTTCTTCCATGCAAATTTTATGTAGCTACATCCTCTTAGTTCTAGTTGTATATACTCACTGAGTAAATTTGAGTTCGTTCTAGTGTTGCATGTTGTCTTAGAAATTGGATCATATGTTAGTATTAACTTAATTTTTGCCTTAGAAATCAATCAAAAATTTAGAGAATGTTCTGTGTTGAAGCCTACTAGTGGAGGAAGGAGATATAGGAGACATTGGGCAGTTGGGCACTCTTCTTTCATGCTTTGGTTAGTCGTCTGAGATCTTCCTTATCTATTTTAAGGAAATGTGTGTTGGTAAACATGATTGGTTTGAAAAGATTCACTGTCAAGTCCAAGAGTTGAATAAACAAATAAATTGATGGCATAGTATTTCGAAAAATTGCCGGCACAAGTCCTTCAATAGTCCTAATTAAGTGATATGTAAGGTCTAAGTATGGTTAAGATAGACTCAAACACTAGATTATATTTTGCACCATGTTTGGATATTGAAAATGGACTTGGAATCAACGAATTGGTATTGATTGTTTTTTTTATGAACATTGACAAAAGTTGGATTTGGGGGCCAATTCCCACGAAACATAACTAAAAACAGGGTCCTCCAATACCAAGTGCTACCCATTTGAACCGAGAAAACAAATGAGTGCATGCTCCAGCAACTCCTGTTTAGAAATTAGTCATATTGATCTGGCGTCTTGTTCTCTATAGGAACTTGTTTTTGTCTTGGTTGGTTTGATAGCATGCATTGGTATATATCCAAAACCGGAGGAGGGTTTGGGTTTGGATCACGGAGCAATCGGAGATTTTGTATACCTTCATCATCGATTTTGAACATGCTTTCTTCTTAAATAAGAACTGTCATAGAAATGACTATAGAGACAGAGGACAACTCGGCCTGTTCCAACTATCCCATACTAGCTGGACCGAGGGAGAAAGGGCTTCTCATTAACGGTCTTGGGAAGAACACCTCGCTACTGGTGGTGGTTTGACGTTGATAGACCGGGTCTTAGGGAGAGTTCCTTGTCAGCGATGGCCTTTCGGTGGTGGTAAACTGAGTCGGTGTCAATACTCAATACCACACCCTCTAAATTTCTTTAACAACCAAATATAGTTTAGAATTGCTTTGTGATCTCACGTCCATTATACAGTTTCCTTGGCAAACAGACAAAACTATTTGAATAGCACCTTCTTCCTATTCCACTTCGAATTTTTGGCATACATTACTTAACATCAATAAGACTCGGGAATACACAGGACTTGTAGCTGCAGTTCCCTCGAGTTGTAGGTTGGTCGAACAAGACGGTTAATATTTTTAGGAGTCTACTTTTCGTCCTTCAACTTAGGGAAAAGTGTGGACACCTGGTTATCAAATACCACAAATTGCCCGACCAGCCGGACCTGGTCAATGTTAGAGGGTTGAACCGAACATCCCCGAGTCTGATCATTCTTGTGAAGTCTGATCTCATATGGTCTCTCTCTAATGCCTCGTGTAGGGGATATACCAAATAGGGGTATCATCGACATGTACATATTCCAGTATACCAGGGTGGCCCACTGATGGTAATGCCGGCATGCTTACGGGCGGCCCAGTATGCTGAAGCACAAGGAGAAGGCCCAGCCGGCTAAGGAGGAGCCAAGACGGAGGCCCGGCAACCAGCCGACTTGGAGCACAAGACGGAGCCACCAAGCCGTATTAGTCTAGGACTCCTATTCCCTTAGCCGGTAGACTTTCCTTGTAAGCCCTAGGACCGGCCACTTTTATAAGCCGGCCTACGGGAGCCTTATGGCAGGATCTCCATGGTTTCATGACCAAGCCTTTCAGGCTATACACACTACATCATTGTAACCGGCACATATTTGCCCATATAGTGATTTATAGCAGCACGTAGGATCACGCCACCGTTGTGTGATCCGAAGCTGGGTAAACTGTGTGTAATCCCGTCACCGGAATCCGCTACGTTCCTCCCCCCACGTCTTCTCTACCGTCGGTGTATTTCTAGCTGGATGGCACCCCTGTCTCCGCTAGATTTGACAATACCACGACAGTTGGCGCCCACCGTGGGGCAAGATGCGTCCAGGCGACGATTCGGGCGGGATCAACATCATCAAAGCCGGCGGCATACTGATGGTCCAATCAGCCGAACTGCTTCTGCAACTTGTCGGCTTGTTCGTCGGTATGGCCGGTACGTTCAACCAACATCGACAATATTGACTACATCATCGCCGTCTCAGGCAGGCGCTCGGATGCCTAAAATTCTTCACGGATGGCCATCATCTCGCGAATCTCACATGCGTCGGCAACACCGGCAGCTATCTACCAGTCATCTACTCCGAGCAGCCAGTCGTGGCCGTCACGACTTGCAGCCTTGGAAATCCTCGATATGTCATGGCACATGGAGCATACCGGCCGTACACGGAATCAGCCGCACGAATCGCTGAAGTACAAGGAAAGAAAAAGCTGGATGGGTCCGATCTGATGGCATCAAATCCTAACCCCCTGTTTGGATGTATGAATTGGGGGCTCGGAATTGGAATTCAAGAATCTTTGGGCCAATTCTGCTGTTTGGTCTGGCTTTGGAATTGGGCTCAGAATTGGCGACCGAATTCCGAGCGGGGCTCCTCGCGTGCGAAACTGCCCGTCCGCAATTCGGAGGTCGCGACCTAGGAATTGTGTGGAATTGTTAGGTGTCTTCTTTCCCGAGCTCCTCTCCGCTCGTTCTCCCTGGCCGCACTCCTCCGTCAGGCTGCCGCCGCCGGCCGCTGCTGCAGGCCACTACCCCTCGCCGCTGCAGGCCTCCACCACCGCCGGCCGCTGCAGGCTCCCGGATCCGCCGGCCGTTGCTGCCCCTCCGCCGGGCGCATCTCCCCCTCACCGGCCGATGCAGCCTGCAGGCCCCTGCCTCCGTCGGCCGTAGCTCCGCCTCACCGGCCACTGCTGCCCCTCGCCGCTGCAGGCCTCCACCACCGCCGGCCGCTGCAGGCTCCCGGATCCGTCGGCCGCAGCTACCTCTCCGTCCGGCGCAGCTCCCCCTCACCGACCGCTGCAGCCTGCAGGCCCCGCCTCCGCCGGCCACTGCTGCCCCTCGCCGGCCATGGAGGAGAAGGACGGCGGCGGCGGCCGGAGGAGAAGGACGGCAGCGGTGGCTGGAGGAGAACGATGGCTGTGACCAAAATATTCGATTCCACATTTTGTACAACCAAACAAGAATTGGAATTGGAGGCCAATTCATTTTAAGGTTTGTACATCCAAACAGCTGATTTGAAATTGGGGGCCAATTCATTTCCAACTCAAATTTGGTATTCCCACTCTAATTCAATTCCAAGTCCCAATTCATACATCCAAACACACTATAAAGGAAATCTGAAGTTGTGTCCTGATTGACTTGTGATCATGTGAAGGCTATGGGTTATTTTCCCAAACAAGATCACGTGAAAGAGAAAAGAAAGAAGGAGGTGCTCAGCTTAATTCATCAGCCCAACCAATTTGCAATTGGTATGCTACGTGTCCAATATCCCGCGTCCGGCTAAATTGTCATCGCCGCACCGTGGACATGCTGTTCAGCTCATTTAGTCGCGTTTTAGCTTAATTGCTAACGTGACATTGTTGCGTTCTAGCTTAATTGCTAACGCAGCATGACGCCTTTTCACGTTCTAGCTTAATTGCTAACGCAGCATGACACCTTATCGGCGTACTATCATCATGTCCAGCTTAATTGCTGTCAGGACATGACGCCTTCACGGCGTATTTATCGTTGCGTTGTAGCTTAATTGCTAACGTGGCACGATGCCTTTTCGGTGTACCCATCGTCGCGTTCCGGCTTAATTGCCAACGCGGCAAGATTTTTTGCGCGCTCTAGTTTAATTGCTAACGCGGCATGATTTCTTTCCGACATGATTATCTTCGTTGTTCCGGCTTGCACGCTGGCGCGGAAATAATCATAATTTTTTCCGGCTTACTCGTCGTCGCGGTCCGGCTTAATTACCTTCGCGGCCTACTCATCGCCATATCCCGGCCTACGTGTCATCAAAGCCAAGAGCACTAAAAGGCTAAGTTTTTCAGCAATTCTCTCGTTAACATTAGCTATGGTCATGAAATAAATTCTGGTTCGCTCTTTGAGATCATGCCATTTTTTATTTCCCGATGATCATATATACTAAGCTATCAATGTCAACCCGAATTTGCTTCGTGCTAGTGGTTATGTTTCTGATGCTTTTTAGCCATGTTGCCTTACAAACTAATGTTTTGTCCGCCTAAGAGTATTCATCTGATCGCTTATGTGCTGGGTCGCCTAAGTAGGTGTTTTGGCACCAAAGGCCGGCGCTTGTTCTGAGTTTAAACAGCTTGGTATTACATCCCTGTTGCCCAGCAGACGTTCCGTGCTAGAGGTTTGCTAACACACGAAATATGGCTAAAGTGCATAAGCCAGAAAACTTAAGGGCGGACTGTAGATAATTTGCAACCCAAATTTTTTGTTGAAAAAACTGTCGGCTTAGGCCTTACAATTGTTTAGCTTGCATTAAAAGTACAGCTTAATGCAGTTATTGTTTATTCTACATGTGTTTTTGTTGTCGGTTCATCAAGGACGTCACCTGCAAGATGACTTATCTTCAGCCGCCTCCTGGGTTTTAAACAGATTGGCATTACGCCATGTTACTCGGCGAGATGTTTTCATCAAGCCTCACGCCGCCTTACTTCATAAGGTCGACATGAGCCTCGGGGGCTACAGTCCGTCGAAACTTATGTTTTGATGGATAGCTCGGGGGCTGCATCGAGCTGACGCTCGGGGCTACAGTCTGTCGAAACTTACAGTTTTGATAGATAGCTCGGGGGCTGCATCGATCTACATCGAGCCGACGCTCGGGGGCTACAACCATTGGATTTTTTGAGTCTTATGCCGCCTTACTTCATAAGCCGACATGAGCCTCGGGGGCTACATCCACCAGGACATGGAAGCTTTTTTCTTCATCCACTGTTTGGAATAAACTCGGTTCTGAAACATGCAAATTGACTGTGTTCCCAATGGAAAATAAAGTCGGCACCAGCGGGCACAGCTCAATTCTGAAGGCAGACCGGACGCGGCCTAATTCAGAAGCATGAAAATCGGACGAGTTTAACTGGACATAAGCCGGCACGATTAAAAATCGATCAGTCCGGACGTCCTGGTCAAACGTCTTAATCGGCAATTAAGACGGTCGCATTTCGGCAGTACATGTCGTATAATTTCTTCGGCAAAGCTTCAAGTTCTACATCGGTCTAACCAAAGCAAGACAATAAAGGCGAAACTACTTCAAGCCCGTCGAAGAAGCCGGCCGCTGTAGAACTCAAAACTTTCAAAACTTTCCGGGGGCTAATGTCGGGGATATACCAAATAGGGGTATCATCGACATTTACATATTCCAGCATACCAGGGTGGCCCACTGGTGGTAATGCCGGCAGGCTTACGGGCGGCCCAGTATGCTGAAGCACAAGGAGAAGGCCCAGCCGGCTAAGGAGGAGTCAAGACGGAGGCCCGGCAACCAGCCGACTTGGAGCACAAGACGGAGCCACCAAGCCGTATTAGTCTAGGACTCCTATTCCCTTAGCCGGTAGACTTTCCTTGTAAGCCCTAGGACCGGCCACCTTTATAAGCCGGCCTACGGGAGCCTTATGGCAGGATCTCCATGGTTTCACGACCAAGCCTTTCAGGCTAGTAACCAACACATATTTGCCCACATAGTGATTAATAGCAGTACGTAGGATCACGCCACCGTCGTGTGATCCGAAGCTGGGTAAACTGTGTGTAATCCCGTCACCGGAATCCCGCTACGTTCCTCCCCCACATCTTCTCTACCGTCGGTGTATTCCTAGCTGGATGGCACCCCTGTCTCCGCTAGATTTGACAATACCACGACAGTTGGCGCCCACCGTGGGACAAGAGGCGTCTAGGCGACGATTCGGGCGGGATCAACATCATCAAAGCCGGCGGCATACTGATGGTCCAATTAGCCGAACTGCTTCTGCAACTTGCCGGCTTGTTCGCCGGTATGGCCGGTGTATTCCGTTACGTTCCTCCCCCCACGTCTTCTCTACCGTCGGTGTATTCCTAGCCGGATGGCACCCCTGTCTCCGCTAGATTTGACAATACCACGACACCCCGGTTGCCCCTAGCAGCACCGCTGTCCACGGCATAAACGCTAGCACAGGGAAGCTACCCCACCCCCCCTCCCCCCCAACCCACCCACCTTTGCCCCTTCAAATATGTAGTCAACACCTCACGCCCGAGCCATGGCGTCGGTACTGCCAGCCATTGTGAGTTGTACCCCTATGCAGTGTAGCCGCTATAAGATGGCACGTGAGACTGTTTGTGTTGGACATGGACAACAACCACGGGAGCATACGAATCACCCAAATGCTCGACGTTTGCCACCACAACACAAGCGCATGTGGCACCTGTCACATTCCCTCCAAGATCCTTGGATCCAAGCCTGGCGGGCTGCCCATTTGCCATGTGCTGCCTGAAGGGCACCCGACATTTGGCGAAGTGGGCAGCATCATGTAACTTTGCCCTAGAGGCAGCACCTCGCATCCAGTATTGTGTATACCTAGGCATTCTATAAATCGCATCCAGTATTTTGTCTTCCTAGGCATTCTATAAAAAAAACTATATGTATGATCAGAACTTCCAATAGATCTTTTTGCCGGATTGTGGTACATACAACGCTAGAAACATAGAAAGAGGCATTGACTTGTCGAAAGGATATTGAAGTCAAAGAAACAAACATATTGAGAGGAGTACATTATCTTCTAGGACATGCACTTAATTGCCGAAAGACAGATTTTTTTTGAGATAATCAAGGGGGGAGAGGATCCCAACCTGAATATATTACTTCAAAGCAAAGAGCAAAGGTTATCTCACACGACGTGAGAAGATGAAGTCACGCCACAGACCAGTGTGCTCCTTATGCACCAGATCCTTACAACAGTGATCCCAAAGAGCTAAATCATACATAATGTTTGTCAAGGTGAGACGGGGGTGAGAGAGTTGCTTGAACAGGGTAGCATTTCTAGAGTCCCATTTCTTCCAAAGGATAATCATCGGGATGGAGGGGAGTATGTCGGTAGGCTTGAACGGTTGAAGACCAGATGTTGTTGATGTCGTTGGAGCAAGGCGTGATGTGTTGGCGTGTCCAAATCGCCATGGCAGCAGGGCAGGAGAAGAACATATGCTCTCGATCTTTTGGTGGTCCGGGGTAGCGGGGGCAAACTTGGGAGTCGACGATGCATTTCTTGATCAGGTTCGATCTAGTATTGAGGCGGTTGAGCATGAAGAGCCATCCGAAGATTTTCTGCGGGACGAAGGAAGCCCAGATCATAACCATCCTTTCATCCTGCATCTAGAAGGAGAGTGCGGTGTAGGCAGCCCGAGAGGGTCAACGAGCCTACGGTCGTCTGGCTGATCCGAGAGCTGCAACCCCTGCAAAAGAGAAAGGAGAGAAGCAAGCTCCAAAACAGCGGCCGAAGTCAGTGTGTTACGAAGGCCAAAATCAATCCCTTCTTGCATCACCGAATTGACAAAGGCATGTTGGTTGGTGTGGTGTGAGTAAATGGCGGGAAAGGATGTGGCTAGGGTTTCTGGGAGTAACCATTTGTCAAGCGATGGAAGGAAACCAAACACTTGCCTAACCGTTTCGCCCCTCGCGTCGTCTCCTCCAGGCGACCGAGGGGACGAACCCTAGAATCCAGCGCCGCCACCACCTCCTCTCTCCCTCCCCTGCCTCATCGCTCCCGGAGGCCGCCGCCGGACAAGGCTGTGCGGCGCCGGTGATGGGAGCGGCGGGGATTTTGCCTCGGGGCCCTTGCGCGGCAGCATGGAGGTCACTGCGGCGCTGGGTCCTTCCGCCGTCTTCGAGGTCGCCGGCCGGTGAGTCTCCCCGCGCCCCTCCTCCCCGGCTCCGAGCTCGTGTTCCCCGTCGTGGTGGCGGGCGCTCTTGCTGGTCGATTGGAGTGGATTTGGGCTGGCTGGCGGCGGTGTGGCCTCTGCGGCGGTTGCTTCGGCCGGCGGCTTGGGTTGGCTCTTTGGGCTGGTTCTTGGCGGCGCCGAGGCGCCTCCTCGCGCTCGGCGGACTAGTGGAGGACGAGACCACCTTGGGTGCTGGTGGGCTGGCGCGGCCACTGTCGGCTCCGGCTGATGGCGGTGTTCAGGTCGCCGCTCCTGCAATGAAGGTTCGGGCGAGGTCGCCGGGCAGTGCGGTCACGGACGTGGTGCTCCGGCCGCCTCGCGTGCACGGGCCGGGGCAGGGGCCCCGGGCCCTAGCGAGCCTAGGTGTGCCTTTCCTCCGGATCTGACGGATTCGACAGCCGTGGGGGCTGCTGGCCTCGATCTAGCAGGATTAGTAGTCACGGAAGTCTTCGGCTTTCCTTTCGGTTTTGGCGGTGCGTGGAGTTGGGATGCCGAGGCGGCGGCCCTGGAAGGTGGGAATCACGTCGGTTGGCGGGTGAGCCGGTGGTTCTGGTGTTGGCCTTTGACCACGGCCGTGTGGCCGGCGTGGTGACTGGCGAGCAACTCGTCGTGGCAGAGGTGCGACTTCCGTTTTGGCGGCGTTCCCTGTCCTGTGGGAGGAAGAGAGATCATGCCGAGGGGAAACTCTTGCTCGGGGCTTCTCGAGCCGCGGCGTCGACGTCCATGGACGTCGTTCCCTTCTTGAAGGCGTCGGACGCGGCTTCTCTCGGTCCTCCCCAGTGCTCCGGGTTAAAGCCCAAGATCCTCGGATCGGGCGGCGGTGGCGCTTTTGCGTCACGCTCTTCTTGAAGACGCTGTTTTGGAGTTCGCGGCGTGTGGCTCTCCGGAGTTGGTGTGACGGTGCCTACGGTGCTATGGCGTTGTATCTTCGTCGAGCTTTTCTCTGGCAAAGCTTATAGCTTGGGCTGCATTCTCGGCGCTCCTTTGTTTGGACTGTCCTTGTTGAGCTTGTTAGCAGCTGTGCGCAGACGTTGATGGTGATGTGCCTGGCGATGCTCCCTTCGACGGTGTAGTGATTCTCGTCGGTGTGAAGTGTGTGTTGGCGCGCCCGAGCTCTAGGGTGAGCTCCGGCCCGACAACTCTGCCCGTCTTGCTAGTCCTCATCCTCTACGGCTTAGCTCCCCTTAGGTATCGCTTTCTTATGTTTTGTGCCTATGGTTGTAGCCTCCTTGGTAGTCTTTTTTTGTTGTGTGCGTGCATTCCATGGTTGTAAGTTGGGTTCAACTCCTTGTATCTCTGTCACTGTTTGGGCGTTATTAATTTAACGTTGGGCCTTTGGCCTTTGTTCTAAAAAAAAAACCATTTGTCAAGCCAGAAGTAGGTGGTGTGGTCGTTACGTATACTGCATGTGGTAATGAGTCGAAGGGTGTGCATGTTGGAGGTTACTATTTTTGCTAGGTATGAGGTGTTTGAGGTATGGTGGGGCTAGAAGGGGGAGTGGTGGAGGATCCAATCATGCCAGGGGAGGTTTGAGGCATGTAGGAATTTATAGGCAAACTTCAGCAACAGACAAACATTCTGGATTTCCAGGTTCTTGACCGTAGACCACCAACAGACTTGGGAGTGCAGACCTTGTCCCGTGCAACCAAGCATTAGGCACCTGAGCAAGTGTCGTCTTGAGCCCAGAAGAACAATCGTCTTTTTTTATCTAGTTGGTAAATAGATAAAAAAAGGCAGATTGAAGTCACAGAAACAAACATATTGAGAGGAGTACATTATCTTCTGGAACATGCACCGCACATAAAGTCAGATGTGGCAATTAGACTCTTAGGAATGTGGTTGTGGCTTGTGGGTATCTAGATCCTCACTAACTTTTCGGGGTTCCCGGAAAATCTATCTCTCGTGAGAAGTAAATTACATGTGTTAATTGTTTACAAGTGTGAACAAATACTCCACTCCCAAGCAAGACATAATACTTAATCTTTGTCGAAGTTATGCACCAGTAGTAATTGTCCCCACATAACTTAACATTTATGTATGAGGACCATATCATCATAACAAATTTTGTTGCTACTTGTATTGTGATAACCCATAAACTACAAGATAAGGTCTTCAAACTGAAGTTAGACATAATATTAAAATTTGATGTGTTAGAAAAATCTATTCAGCCTCAAGGTGTATTGTAATAATATACACTAAACAAACATTAAGTGAAGGCCTGATAGTGATTTTTTTTAGTTTTGAAGACTTCAGCTGTAGGTTATGAGTTTTTGAAGACCAATTGACAACTTAATTAGTTGACAGAAAGTTCATAAGTTTGTTACCTTCTCGTATAAATAAATTTGTTTGATCTCATATACTCGATCTGTTTTTGCATGATAGATAGTATTTCTGGAGATGGAGATATATATACATATCTTACTAACTTGGAATCATCAGTTTAAACTTCCAAACAAAGTTGATAGATTATCTTAGGAATTATGACATGCAGCCACATATCTCGTAATGTACATATTTATATATCTAGTGATACATGTCCCTTGATTTTTTCCATGTGGTACAACCTAATACATCTTTATTTTTATATTTTTTATATAATATCTAGGTCATGATACTTCTTATGCACTAGTATTTGTTGGAACTTTTGAGAAGTTTGCAAGACTTATCTTCATACTAATTAGACAGATGTGGTATTTGAAAATTTTCTCATCAAGTGTATGATGAGGTTTCCATATTCAATCTTTGTATGAATCCTTTTTTGGGGGCTAGATGAATATTTTATTATAGCATAAGAAGTTCTTCGTAATGAATTGCTTCATTCATTCTTCAGGTTCCCTTCTCATCTGTTTGAAGATTGCATGCTTTCATATTTCCGTGTAAATAGCTTCTTCAATTGTCCGCCCAATTATATATTGTTGCAAGAGGTAATTGTATTGACATGTTCGATTTCGATTATAAGCCGGAATCTAGTAGATTTCACAAGCCGGAATCTAGTGGATTTCTCTCAGCTCGAGTTCCAGCCCACCTAGTGTTGGCCTCGTGAATCGAACAGGCGAACTCGGCCATTTTTGGCCGGCGTCCGGGACGGCGGCGACGGCTTCTCTCCCCGTCGATCACCACGCGACCGAAGCACCCCTACACGCAAGGTCACTGCCCACCTTTGCCCTCTCCTCCCCTAGTTTGGTCTCGATCAGTTAGCCAGCTGACGGTCAAGCTTTTTGTTCGGCCGCAAGGGGAACGGGGTTACTGGATTAGGGCAGGAGCATTGGATCAGGCGGGATGCTCTTGCTCGCCGCAGCCTGCTTTTGGTGAAGTTTTTGTTGAAGAGAGGGGAAGTGCGGGCAGAAGAAGAATCATTGGTGTCTCTTTCTTTTCTTTTCTTTTCTTTTCTCGATTGATCCTCCTTATTCCTGACCTCACTCGATTTCACTTTCCTAGAATATGTGATTCTTCACTTTAGCTGAATCAGTTTTGTCGGCCACGTTAAGATAAATTGATAATCATGGGTTTGTGGAAGTTAAGATTGTTATGATGTCTGGCGGTAGCTGATTAACTTTTAGTTTATCAGTTTCATGATTAACTTTAACGAGAAAGATTGGATTCATCATTGGTCTATTTGTTGGCATCGGTCAAGTTTCGAAGCTATGAGGACGCGAAATTCGACATTTCAGCTTCTGACCTATCTGAGACCACACTCGTACTTAACCACTTAAGTGTACAATAAGTTAATAACTGTAGCCTATATTAATTCTGACATTTGTCTTGCTCCTGTCATGGATATGCACAGTTGATTAGGGTACATGGTTGCTAAATTAATACGTCTAATCTTATGATTCTTCACTTGAGTAAAAATAGATCAAGAGACCTGAAGTCAGGTTAACTAAAGCCTTCTTTTTGGGGTAAAGAGGTCATCTATTGCTTGATGTTGGATTTGTATCGTGTTAAGTTCTGTCATGTTTGGCTTGATTTATGTGTCCAGTGATAAAGATCTTGTTTTATGACAAATTTCAGTTACAGCTGAGCCGCCACCACACAGATGCTCCCCATTTCGAATGAAGTAAAGTCCACAACTCCACTTCCGAAAATCTTTAGCTTTTTCTTTGATGATCGAATGGAATATTTGCTATCACAGAACTGTTCAGATTTGATTATTGTAATCTAGAAACCTTGTATGCAAGCAAGTATGGACAGCTGGAGTATAAATACATAAGGCCATGCAGATAGTAAAAATTAGTCTTAAATTCACTCTACTATTTTGTTTATATTGAAGAACATCTGCAAAGTGCAGACCTTAAATGTTCAAGTTATACAAAGTAGGGAACGCAGGACAAATTTCGCTATCCTCACGGCCTTATGCTTCTATTGTATTATAACCAGATTATCAATTAGAATGCTCACAAGAAACATGCTATCATAACCAAATTTATGATCACTATTCAGTGAAACTTGAAAGACGCTAAGAAACTTTTTTTTATTACTACTCTTCTGCACTTACCTGACATAGCTTTCAGCATGTCTTACAGAAAGATCATTTGTTACTTTTGTTATGACAGGCTTATAGGTTATTATTGTTTTTACTCGTGTTCTCCTGAATCTCCTTTCTTGCCAACTGATTCTTGTCTCTATGTATCTATGGATCAGGCTGTATTGAGGTAATTTTCTAATTACTGTGATTTTTCTGTCTAAATTCCCTATGTATACTAGTGAGGGCTGATTAGTGACAGCAGATATACTGAAAAGAATTGTTGCTATTTAAACCCATTTTCCATTTTTGCTAGAATATTCAAGCACAAGTATAGCTATTCCATTTTTATTAGTGACCTGTTGATATACTAAAGGATATTGGACATCGAAGATAATATACTATACTCGGTTCGCTTAGTTCACTTAAATAACACGACACTGGATAGGATATATATACGAGCACAAATGATGTTACACTGTGTTACAGGAACGTGAACTCTGGAGCTTCTTTAGCAGCATCATGCCGTTACACCATTCAATTCAGCTGGGATATCTTTGCTCGGTACTGGGAGGTGTCCCTTCTCCTGGAGGCTCTTCACGGTCTCATACAGAGAGTCGTTCACAGGAGTGAACTGGAGGCCAAGATCCTGCAGCTTCTGGTTGGACATCTTATAAGGCTGCTTCCGTGGATTCACTTCATCAGAACACCTGAGCACAACCATGGCAGATGTCACCAAAGATGCAGCATAAACTGGTAAGTTGTTGCTTCTAGTATTGCTTAGGTTTGTTTCCTAGTAAAACACATGAAACTGCAGCAGGTTTTATTGATTTTACCACTTCTTATCATTGTGTTGGAGCAAAATGATAAGTAATGGTCCCAAGTGGCATTACATGTTATATAAATTTACTAATGACCCATCTGCCTACATGAACATGCTACGGAATTTATTGTGTATGACACTCAACACAATAGGTCATTTAAATATGTTTTGGTGTTCGAGAAAAAAAATGAAATATGGTTTGGCTATCAGGAGTAGCGAACTTAAGTGACATCATATGTTTGCCATTTTAAACTGGGCTGTTATATTTAGCTTAAGTGTACAACTTTAATATGAGCGTGCATCCATTGGTCCAGTGGTACTTCACTACTTGCTTCCTGTGAAGGTATCCCCTAATCGCTCCACATATTAATAATGGGCCATACTGCCATAGGCTGTAATTTATTTGGCAATATAAAATAAAGCTGAATAAGCTATCGAAGACCATCTAGCAGATTAATGACTAACTTATCTTGGTACCACATTTTTTCTACTAATTTGTGTTACCACTTTCATGCTCACTATTCACCAAGACAGACATTGAACTCTCTGGAGAGTTCTACTTGATGGAAGTGTTCCACATGTGGTACTTGTCTTGTTGCAAACTTCCGATTTTCTGTTCCTAAATTCGGTAATACAAGCTAGCAAACAACAGCACACTTGATTTCACGTAGTAAACTTACTACTGACCGATGTTATCATTTTTCAACAATATTTTCAAAAAATTCTTATCTCGAAGGGCCATTGTCCAATGTTTATTAAGGAGAAAGGAGAATTATCAGAATTTTCTTATCTGCGGCATCATGTTATGTCACCCTACGTATTACTTTGCTGGGAAAGTAAGAACCAGTTACAAGGTAGGACAAGTGTTGCAGCATGCTTCAATCTTTACACGGCTAGTTCCAAGACTTTTCGCAGCACTAAGTTTGAGAAAGCCTTTTCGTGCCGTCACTAGTGAGTTTCCGTTCACCTGCAACTACACCTACTACTTGAGCTTTAGCAATCAGTGCTATGCACCCCTGTCCCTAGTCCCTACTCACCAACCAAGGGCGGGATCCACCTTTACCAAGTATTACTAAATAAAATTTGCAAATAATAAGTACTCAACAAGTTACTAGCTACCCAAGCTAACTTTTAATCATTAAGTACAGTAAGTAAAAATGCTATCAATTACCTCCGCAGTTTTGCTGAACATCCTGCTTTTAATAAAGCAATTTCACAAGAATTGTATATATCAAGATGTTGCTTGTGAAGTTTCTACCTTTATTTTAGTTAATTCCCATGTTCTGAACGGTTCTGACATAGAAATTCTTACTTCTGTTGCTTTGATAAATCAGTTGGTAACATAAGCAAAATATAAGAAAGCTACGTGAAACAGAACAAGAATATTCTGAGGTTGGATGTTGCATATGCTCACTCACCTTGTTGGCACAGGGTACTCTGGGAAGAGCTTGCCCAGGATGTGGACGACTTCCTCGCGGTGCAGGACGCGCTCAGCGCAGAGGTACCGGCCGGAGGCTTCTGGCGCCTCGAACACGTGGACGTGTGCGCCGGCGACGTCACGCACATCCACGTATGCCTGCACGGCGTTGGCGTATTTCTTGGCCGAGCCATCAAGGTACTTGAGGATGTGTGTGGCGCTGGCGTTCACCGTCGGCTGCAGCAGCGGTCCGACCACGAGAACGGGGTTCACAACGACAAGGTTGATGCCGCGCTTCCTGGCCGCCTCCCACGCGGCCTGCTCCGCCACGGCTTTGCCGTAGCAGTACCAGTTCTGTTCCACCACACGGTCGAGGCATCAGCACAAGTCGTGATCAGGTCTGCTTATCTCTTTTTTCGTTGTTTCTTTTGAGACGGAGTCAGGTGAGCTTATGCCATGCTTATGCAACGATTATGAGTGGTACGTACTAGCAGTCTTGGTGCGATATCTGCGACAGCAAACACTTAATGCACCTCACGGGGACCATGGCAACAAAGGTTTTTCCTGATTCTGATGGAGATATCCCATTTCAGCATAAACTTTAAGAACTTTTGAAGCTAAAAGTTGTTTGCAGAATATAGTTGATATCAATGACATGATAGTGCTCACAAAGCACAACTGGTCACAGCCTCAACAGGTAAGAACATAGTGCTGAAGTGGTGAAACTCTTATTGGAGGAAATCGTTGCCTAAAAACACTCACTAATAAGGACATGCATGAACCATTAGACAAATCGACCCCCGATCCTGTGGTCTTCACACATAGATCTTCACTCAATGTGTTGGTTAATCATCTTAGCCAATGTTTTATTCTGGGGTTGGTGGTGATAACGACACTCCACTTTGCATATCCGTACGGAAAAAAAAAGTAAAGAGGTGTACACGATACGACGATCGATGTTGCCCAGAGTTTTAGCTTTCGTAATTAAACAAATCGCAGGCTGCCCGCGTGTACGAAGCTTTACATGAACAATTTTGATACTATGGTTTTGTTGATATATATCATCAGCTCTGCGTCTGCATGCCCCAAAAAAGGTGATCATACTATTAAAAGAAGCAATTTTGCATCAACATATATGCCCGTTTCAATCTAGGGGTTGCTTTAGGCTTATATTTTTGAACTATTCTACACGCAACGAGCGAATAATTGTGTGATATTATGGAAGAGAGCCCTGCTTGCTGACCTTGGTTTTCTTGCAGAATTCGAGGTCGCTCCAGCAGGACTCATCGACGACCACGTCAGGGCCGCGGTTGGGGTCCATGGTGACGGCGCCGATGGACGACGTGAACACCACCCGGCGCACCGTGCCGGCATCCGCCGCCGCGTTGATCACGTACTCCGTGCCCCGCACCGCCGGTTCCACCATCTGCTCCTGCTCCAACGCACGAGTTGTGAGAAGCAAACCCACCACTACCACCATATACACATCACTATGCAATGAACAACAATTCAACAAAAGGGAGGGCGTGGTGCGTACAGGGTCGTCAGTGACGGGAGAGGCGGTGTGGAACACGCCGTGGCAGCCCTCAACGGCGGCACAGATGGCGTCGTAGTCGAGGAGGTCGGCCTTGCAGAGGATCAGCCTCTCGGCGGCGCCGTCCAAGGCCTTCAGGTGGGCGTTCTTCGGATCATCTATAAGGTAACACGTACGTTAACCCAATGTCAAGCCACCGAGATGCAGCAGTGTCAGAAATCGTCGTAACGAAAAGTTCAGTGTGCATGCCTGGGTTCCTCACTGTGCCCTTCACGGTGTAGCCTCTCTCCAGGAGCAGCTTGACGAGCCAGGACGCGATGTACCCGGCGGCGCCGGTGACGCACACGGTCTGCCCGTGGCCAGGCAGCTGCTGCGCGACGGCGGCGGCGACGGTCATTGTCACTTTTATAGTACTAGTTGGTGGGAGATGGTAATGTGGCACGTAGGGATAGAACTAGGAACCAGCCCTTGATTTAGGTTTGGTAGTGTTCTTAGAGGGAAGCGTGGAGTGTAGCTCAGATTTATAATGCCTGGCAACGGAAGTAGCTGAGAGGGCCGTGCGCGTGTGTGTGACTGCGTGGTGGTCCCTGGACAGCGACCTGGAGTTAGGTAAGGCAGCAGTAATAGTAGTGCTACCGAACATTCCTGGTTTTTCCTACTAGTTGGAATGAATCATGATCGAGAGAAACTTGTAAAAATAAATGAAACGGGTGAAACTTGCGTGTCTTTATTTTGTCTGCACTGATTGGATCGATGGAAGATCTTTCTTTGCCAACTTATAGCCAGTGGTCTCCCTGTAACCACGTAAACTAGGCCAAAAAGCAAAAGTTCATCGCAATTTCTACTCCCTCCGTTCCAAAATAGATGACTTTCATTTGTCTACATATGGGTGTATTTAGACATCTTTTAGTATATAGATACATCCACATGTAGACAAGTGGAAGTCAACTATTTTGTAACGGAGGGAGTACTTACTAGTCGACCTCGTTATGTCGATTCGTGAGGTCACGTGCGTGGCCGCACGATCCGACCCATCTAGAAAAACCCAGGCATCTACCGAGCCTTATCCTTTCTCTTTAACTTCCACCCGCCTACCACACGTCCTCCTTTCTTCTCCCCACTGACGGGCAGCACCGAGCTACCACAACACCCATGGGTGCCGCCCCTCTTCCAGCCTACATCCTGGCCGACCTGGCGGTCCGGTCGGGCCCCTCCCCCACATCTTTGCCGGTCCGGTGCGCCCCTCCTGCTGCAACCCACTGGTCCGGTCGTGGCCGTCTTCGACATCCCATCGGTCCCACCACGCCTTTCCCCTGCACCTCGCCGGTCCAGCCACGTCTGCTCAACCTGCTGCGATGTGCGGCTCTCCCCGCCCGCATTCTGCTCTCGACGATGCGACCCATCACCCCTTGTTCTACTCGTCGACGCGGACCGCCGCACCCCAGCCCCGCTCGCCGGTGCGAACTGCTCCGTCCCCGCCCTACCACATGCGGCTGGTCACGAAAGACACCGTCGGCGCCGGAATCACGAGGTCGGCAGATGATTTATTGCCAATTAGCTTGCGATGTAATTTTTTTTGGATGGAGCTTTTTTGGGATGGAACTCGAGATGTAGTTTTTTTGGTGCCAAATGTAACTTATTTTGGATGGAGCTTTCATACATTTGTGTGTACGGAGTAGTAGCGGACTGGAGTAGTTTCTTTTTCCTGATGAAACTTATTTTTTGATGGAACTTTCATACATTTGTATGTAGTTCAGTAGTAGTATCAGATTCCTATCAAAAAACAAGTAGTAGTATCAGATTAGTTGTGTTTTGGATGGAGCTTCTCTTTATACCTCTATATGTAGCTTAGTACTTGCAGTAGATTAGATGTATTTTTTTTATGGAACTTCTTTGGGATGGAACTTTTGTTTGGATGGAACTTCTCTTCATACATATGTATGTTGTTTAGTACTTCGATGTAATTTTTTGGATGGAATTCTTCCGCATACGTAATAGTTTAGATGTATTTTTTTCGATGGAATTCTTTTAGATGGAACTTCTTTTTAGGTGGAGCTCGAGATGTAATTTTTTGTTTCCAATTTTTTTTAATGGAACTTCTTTTGAATGGAACTTATTTTGGATGGAACTTCTTTTTAGATGGAACTTATTCGGATTTTCCCGAGATGTTGCTTGTTCGTGCTTAGATGGACTGTGGCTTTCCGAAGAAAAGTCAGCGAGGAAGAAAAGTATGGGCTGAGATGGTTTTTGTTTGTTTTCGGTCTGATATGTTGCTATTTTTGGAAATAAGCGGGACTGGCTGCCTTTCTAAAAATGGAAAGGATAGAAGATGTCGGGATGACCTCGCTTTAGGCAAAAACGAGGTCGACCTCGGAATAGCAGCGTCCAAAGTTCATATCTTTTTTTCTGTGAAACTATCTTTTTTTTTCATTAACCACCTTACGTTACAAAGCCAAAAAGGAAAACGCCATATCCTTTCCTTACCTTTTGAATAACAACTAAGCAAAATTGTACTAATTAACCGTGGCAAGTTTTTCTAACCATATCAAGTCTTTATTTGACAATCAATACTGTATATATTTATAGTAGCAAGTAGTACATGATAGAGATACATAACCTGACTCCAGCAATTACAAAATAAAGTCTAAGAAGAACTAGCAAATCTTCGAGATCTTCAAACTCTTTCTTCTTGCATCACACAATCTTGTACTTTTCTTTTCTGAAGTCAACCGTAGAAAAAATAACATAGATATCAAACGGTTCAAACCACAGACTTGTAAATACCGAGGGTTCTCCCATAATTTTAATTTTGAGTCGCAATGCCAAGGCTACGCGCACGGCACAATCATTAAAGTAATAAACCAACATCGGCAAGAGTACCAATACCAGTATTACATGAAAAATCAACCGAACAGCCTGGTCGACGTCGTTGGAGAGTCGAGAGCACGAATCACCATTGTCGAGGACGTAGCAGCCGGGACAAATATTGCAAGGACAGTCCTCCTCGCGGCAGCCATGCGAAAAAATCCAAAGCCGATCTGGCAAAGCAAGATTTGATAGACCATAACTAAGCAAATTTAATCTTCTAACACCACCATTGACGTCGGGAAGGAGATCACTTCATCGAACCCTAAGTGACGCGGGAGATCGTGCGACTAACCATGTCAAGTTTAATTATACTAACAATAGCAAATTTGTAACAACCATAACAAGCTTGTCACACTAATGGTACTAATCATACCAACAATAGCAATTTTAAGCACATATCGATTCATCCGCGCGACAATCGGTACCACAAAGTTTTGACCACGGAGTTGAAAGAGGTGGCATGAGTCAGTTGTCCTCCTCCTCATTTGCCTACCGCAGCAGCGTCGACGAGGGTCTCCTCCTCCGCGATCGCAATGGGATGGGTCGGCAGGGCTCCTCTCGGGACGCCGGGGGACCATCATCGTCCTCCTATTCGGCCATGACGATCTTGTTGCCAACTTCTGTTAGAAATATGCCCTATTCAGTGAATGTTCCTTGAATAATATCTTTATATTGACATGCAAGTACATGAACTGTCCGTGAAAATCTATACTTGTATATATGATTCTAAAGTGGCCAGCACACATATAACACATAAGTATTAGATTTACACATGTATTGGTTGATTAAAATGTATTGTAGGTCATAACTGACCTAACCTTGAGACATATAAAAAATGCTTTTGGTTCTCTCTAAATAATGTGTATGATTTGTCATTATAATGTTTTGGTTCTCTCTAAATAATATGTATGATTTGTCGGTATACCTGAGATTGCCGCATGTATTTGAGATGTGAATCAACTTACTTAAGGCTATCAAGCGCTACTTCGTAATTAAATAAATACTTTAAAAGATAGCTTTTGGGTTTGCCATGAGGCGTTCTACGAGACCTGGTGAACCGAGATGGCATGTGTCCATTACTACGTGAGAGAGATAGCTCTGGGACCCTAGAGATGCATGGCCGTACTACACAAAGTTAAAAATTAATCTAGTAACTTTTACTAAATATGATGAGGCAAAGGAAATGTCATGTACTCCCTCCGTTTTTTAATATAAGACGTTTTAACTTCGTTCCGACCAGGTGAAAAAGCAAACAAAAGACATGTCTACCCTCACTAGTTCGCTTAAATTACAGGTAAGGCCCTCCCGCAGTGATTCAGCGAACCGGTCATTGCAGCGATAGAAAATTTTGAATCGAGGCGCAGATCGTCGCCGTCACCGTCGCTAGCAGATCGTCGTCGTCACATCCCAGATCCCTCGCGTGTGAGGACCTCCAGGCGCGCATCCCTTCTCGCGCGCGCGAGGACCTACAGACGCGCTTGCTTCTTCGCTGCCCAGGATCTCGCCCAGTTCCTCGCCATCAAGATCTTGCTCCGTTCCTCGCCATCAAGATCTCGCCCAGTTCCTCGCCATCAGGATCTCGCCATTGGTCGTGCTGCCCACCTCCTCGCTTCACCCAGATCCTCACGGGGCAAGGCGAGATCCTGACAGCACGAGATCCAAGCCATCCCAGCGCCTCGCCAAGATCCTCGCCGTCCCAGCGCCTCCCACTTGTTCCAGCCTGAGAGAGAATCACCTTCAAACAACACGACAGAATCATCAACAGCAATGGTACTGTCCGATCTAAATTTCAGTCCACCTCAAACAGAAGAAATCATCGAAGAAGATGTAGCCGGTCAAAATGCAGGTTTACTCCCAAGACAACAGTATATACAAGAACATGAATTTATCCATACTTTTTGGTATTTCTGTTTGTTAACCTGAATCAGTCTACTGTACAAGATTTACACTACAAGATTTCTATAGGATTGTTTTCTTAAGATACAATCCTATGACTCAAACGGCTCCCAAAGAAAAATATCCATAAGATTCCAATCCTACATAAATACTATGAAAATCATTTGAATCAAAAGAGACTTAACGGGTGGAACCTAATTCGAATTAGGATCCAAATTAAACTGGGCATTGAGTCCTAATAGTCTATAATATAGAAGCCCATTAAGCGACATCTATATAAATGAGAAATGGACAGGCGATTAAAAATTGATCAATTCGGTACCCACCAAATCCATCCACCACTTCTCCCTACGCCCAACTTATTTTGTTCACATGTACTCCCTCCGTTCCATAATATAAGATGTTTTAGGCCTTTTCCACATTCGTATTTATACCACATGTATCTAGACATGTTTTAGTGTATGTGTTTACCCACTTTCCATTCTTTTAGTCCGAATCTAGACAACATGTGAAACATCTAAAACATCTTATATTGTGGAACGGAGGGAGTAGCAATCAGGCGAGTGACGTTCCTCTCAAAAAATGTGGATACGTTGGAGTTGGGACAAGTCGAACAAGAGGGAACCAGAGGAGGAGACAACAGTACGACTATACTCCCACGACACGCTACACGGTTGTGCAAGCGCGCTTCTAGTGATGATCCCATGTCGATTACCACGACAATCCTTTAATACACAGTAGAAATTTTAATTTGATTTAGTATATCATACATCACTAGTGGAAAACGGGGCACTAGTCCCGGTTTCAGAGGGTCTCTAGTTCCGGTTGGCCAACCGGGACTAGCCAATCGGGACTAGAGACCCCCCCCCCCCCCCCTCTAGTCCCGGTTGTTTATGAACCGGGATTAGAGGCCCTCCCACGTGGCCACGGACTAGCCCGCGGGCTGGATGGCTTTAGTCCCGGTCCGTGTTACGGACCGGGACTAACTTAAGGCTTTTTTTTTTCCTTTTAGAATATTTTTCAGGGTTTGACGTTTAGGGGTTTCAGATGGTAAATATGTCAAAAATGTGTTTTGGTAAATATATAAATTATATTACTACACTAAGATCACATTGATGCATATATATAACACACATACAAATCAAGTATTACATAAAGATCACGTTTCCGTATAATAAGTACTCAATTACATGCATGAGATCATAGTACATGAGATCACTTATATATGTAGATAGTAGTGCTCTCCTTTTTCAGGTATGACCTCGTCAAGAAGAAATCCCGCCAACTCCTCCGCAATTGCTTTTATACGGTCATTTGGTAGGAGGGCGTTCCGCTTCCTTGCAACCTTTAAAAGAAGGAGAAAAACAATTATGAATGAAACTCCACACAATTGATGATAACAAAAAAAAATTGTGAATAATGTTTATTTACCTCTTTGTTTCTTAGATTATTGAATTTCTCAGTGAGCACGACGACCGCCGCCGTGCTTTCTTCGCGCAGGCCCCGGCGCCGCCACAGGAGCCCACGGCGTACCCCGCGCCGCCGCCCGGCGACGAGCGGGAGCTCTGGTTCGAGGAGGACGACGACGACGACGAGGAGCAGGACCCGGAGTTGCAGGCCGCCTACGAGGTGTCCCACCGCTCCCTCGTCGACGACGAAGTCAGGCGTTGGGAGTAGATCGTGCAGGCCGCAGCCCAAATGTCGCCGCCACCGCCGCAGCAGCCTGCACTGCCCTGGTGGCAGCACCTGATCCAGGAACAGGAGGCCGAGGAGCTGGAGGAGCAGCAGCAAGTTATTCCCTTGCCCCCAGGCCTCCTTGGCCAGTCGTGGAGCTTCACTGGCGGCAATTGGTCGCTGCAGCGCCAGGAGCCTCCGCCGCCGCCCCAGGAGCCGGAGGGGCACCAGGTTCCGCCGGAGGCGCAGCCGCCGGCCCATCTGTGGAACGCGCCGGGCTACGTCGTCCTCTCCGACGACAAGGACTAGGACTCCAGCACCGCGCCCTCCGTGTCCCCCCACCCCCTATGAATGTAACGGCCATTAGGCCTTTTTTATCTATGAATGTAATGGCCATTAGGCCTTTTTATCTATGAATAAATGTAAATACTCCCGCCCTAAGTGTTTCCCCGCCGCCAGCCATGTTTCCCCGCCGCCGCCCGTGGTTCCGCCGCCGATTTAGGGGTACAAGTTGTGTAGAAATACAGGACCGAGAACGGAAATCTTTTCGACTAGGTGAACTATGAGGTGCGTCATAATATTGAAGAAGGATGGTGGGAACACCAACTCGAAGCTGACAAGACATTGGACCACATCTTTCTGTAAACTTGATAGAGTTATTGGATTGATTACCTTTTGAGAAATTGCATTGAGAAATGCACATAACTTCACAATGGGTACTCGAACATTTTCCGGCAGAAGCCCCCTCAATACAACCGGAATTAATTGTGTCATAATCACGTGGCAGTCATGAGACTTTAGGTTTTGAAATTTTAACTCTGTCATGTTTATTATTCCCTTTATATTCGACGAGAAACCAGACGGGACCTTGATACTGCTAAGGACTTCAAAAAAGATCTTCTTCTCTTCTTTGGTAAGAGCGTAGCTGGCAGGACCTTGATACTTCTCTGGATTCAGGTTGTCTCGTTCGTGCATATGTTGCTGGTCCTGCCGTGATTCCGGTGTATCTTTCGTCTTCCCATACACGCCCAAGAAGTTTAGCAGGTTCACGAAGAGATTTTTCGTCACGTGCATCACGTCAATTGCAGACTGAACCTATAGGATTTTCCAATAGGGTAACTCCCAAAATATAGATTTTTTCTTCCACATCGGTACGTGTCCGTCAGCGTCATTCGGAACAGATTGTCCGCCAACACCCTTTACAAAGATTACTTTTAAATCATTCACCATATCATATATAACATCCCCAGTAGGACGGGTAGGCTTCGTCCGGTGATCTGGCTCATCTTTGAAATGCTTGTCTTTCTTTCTTACGGGATACTGTTTTGGAAGAAATCGACGATGCCCCGGGTACACATTCTTGTTTCCCAAATATATACTTTCAGTCTCAGCTAAACAGTGTGTGCATACATTGTATACCTTGTTTGACTGTACTAAAATGTTACTAAGAGCAGACCAATCATTGATGGTTACAAACAACAATGCTCGTAAGTTAAATTTATTTTGTTTATGCTCATCCCACACACGTACACCTTCTTCACGCCACGACTCTAAAAGTTCTTCAACCAATGGCCTCAGGTACACATCAATGTCGTTGCCGGGTTGCTTCGGGCCTTGGATGAGCACTGGCATCATAATAAACTTCCGCTTTATGCACAACCAAGGAGGAAGGTTATAGATACATAGAGTCACATGCCAGGTGCTATGACTTGAGCTCTGCTCCCCAAAAGGATTAAAGCCATCTGTACTTAGACCAAATCTTAAGTTTCTTGCGTCATCTGAAAATGTCGGGAACTCTCTGTCGATTTTTCTCCACTGCGACCCATCAGCGGGGTGTCTCAGCATCACGTCTTTATTACGGTATTCTTTGTGCCATCGCAACAACTTGGCATGCTCTTTGTTTTGGAACAAACGTTTCAACCATCGTATTATAGGAGCATACCACATCACCTTTGCAGGAACCCTCTTCTTGGGGCGCGTCTTGTCCTCAACTTCACCTGGGTCATCTCGCCCAATCTTAAACCACAATGCACCGCATACCGGGCAAGAATTTAAATTTTCGTGCTTCTCACGGTAGAAGATGCAGTCATTAATGCATGCATGTATCTTCTGCACCTCTAATCATAGAGGGCAGACAAACTTCTTTGCTTCGTACGTACTGGGGAGCAATACGTTATCACTTGCAAGCATCTTCTTTATTATTTTCAGCAAATTTTCAAATCCCTTGTCAGAAGTACCATTCTCTGCCTTCTATTGCAGCAATTCCAATGTGGTACCCAACTTTTCACTAATTTGGGTACAACAATTTGTTGTGATCCTCTAACATTCTATCCAATTTCAACCTCTCGTTTTCACTTCCGCAGTTTATCTTCGCTTCAAGAATGGCACGACGAAGATCGTCATCAATATCGGGCTCATCAAAAATGGGCTCTTCTTCAGCTCCGTCTTCCCCCATTGTAGTATCACCGTGTTCAGTGAACATAGGATAGTTGTCATTATCCTCTTCTTCTTCATTGTCTTCCATTATAACCCCTCTTTCTCCGTGTTTGGTCCAACAATTATAACCGGACATGAAACCAGACTTCAACAGGTGGACGTGAATGGTTTGTGAGGTAGAGTAATCTTGAGTATTCTTACAGACACTACATGGACAAGAAATAAAACCATTTGGCGGCTTGTTTGTCTCAGCCACACGGAGAAAATAATGCATGCCATTAATAAAGTCGGGATAACGTCGGTCACCATACATCCATTGCCGGCTCATCTGTATTATATAAAATATATCAAAAACCAATACACTACATCATGAATATATAATAGTGACCAAATTAATTAATATAAGTTCATCACATTAAAACTAAAGTAGAGTAGTGATCAAATGTAATACATAGTCTCATAAAACATACATTAATAGAAACTAACATACAACTATCTAAAGAATTTAAACCCAACAACAAATACGATAAAAATCACAACTAAGGTAAACCAACAGCATAATGATACCAAGCCTCTTGATGAATGGCATATTTTTTAATCTTTCTAATCTTCAAGCGCATTGCATCCATCTTGATCTTGTGTTTATCGACGATGTCGGCAAGATCGAGATCCAATTTCATCTTTTCTTCTAGGCATTGAAGATGAAGATTTTCACTTCTTTTTAATTTTGCTTTCAAATCATTATTTTATTTTTCAAAAAACTCGACAATAGGGTCGGTTGGAATGTCCGGTTCAACCACATCCGAATCATAGACCGGACGAGGGCCAACGGGGACGGATATCAAAACCATGGCACTATACATATAAAAAAACGTAAGAAAATTATACAAGTAATAAATATGCATCTAAATCATATAAATAAGTTTTTTAAAACAAAAGAGAAAAACAAGAGGCTCACCGAGGTGGTGCCGGTGACGGGACGGCGCCGACGATCGACGGCGGTGAGGACAGGGACCGGACGACACTAAAACCCACACATTATACTTTAATTTGAGCTCAAATTGCATATAAAACAAATAAAATCCCTAACTTAGGCATTTCATCAAACACCTAGCTAGCACTAGAAAAATGAAATGAGCTAAGTAGCAACAAAATGAGCTTAAGTAGCAACGTCGGAAGTGCTAACCCTTAGATAGATGAGGCGCCGTCAATCTTGACAAATTGTGGGAAAAAATAGGGACGAACTCGAGCTCGGGAGAGGAAATAGATGAGAAAATGGTGATGAACCCGAGCTCAAAAATGGCCATGGCCGGGTCGGGGGGTGGGGGATGATATAGGGGGCAAACATTAGTCCCGGTTCGTGTTATTAACCGGTACTAAAGGTTAATCTTTAGTCCCGGTCCGTATGGCCAACCAGGACTATGGGTTGCTCGCGCTGGCCCCACCGCTGCGGCCGCCTGCCGCGACCCTTTAGTGCCGGTTCGTATCACGAACCGGGACTGCAGATCCCCTACGGACCGGGACTGGCCCTGGCCGGCGCCCTGGACATTCGAACCGGGACTAGTGCCCCCATTGGTACCGGTTCGTAAGGGAACCGGGACGAAAGGGCCAAACCGAAGGTCATGTTTCCACTAGTGCATATATCCCTACAACCTCCTCTTTGCATGTTCGGTCGACGTGGCGCCTCCCCCTCCTCTTCTCCTCCCATGCCTACGCGTCCTCCTCCGTGATGGCGCCCTCGACGACCTCATCTTCTTTTTCCACCATTGCCTGACAGCATCCCCCGACCACGCCTCCTCCTTGGCGCAAGATCTAGCCGACCAGGAGATCGAGCAGAAGGCATCGCCGACGACTCCCACGATGTACCTCCCCCCCCCCCCCTCGTTGAAGAAGTGCACAGAGTGAGGACTTGCACCACCTCTAAGGGTTAAGGAGCTAATTCAGTAGGTGACACATTTTGCTCACGACATGGAACCTTTGCACTTAACCACACCAACATGATGTTAGATATGGAAACATGCGCCACATGCATGTATTTAGAACACCTCCAACGGGCCGACGCAAACGGACGCCGTTTTTGTCCGTTTGGGTCACCATGCGGACTTATGTCCAGCCCGTGTCTGGCAAGTGCATCCAACGTGACGACCCGTCTAATCCGTCCAATGAGGGAGAAAGAGGGAGTGGGGTGGAAGTAGTCCTGCGGGAGGGTCAGGGGCGGACAAAAAAAGCGCAGAAAAGCCTGTGTCCGAGACCGATGCAAACCTAACCCAAATTTAGTCCGGGAATGCGTCTCTACGGACAGAAAAATGAACATCGGTCCGTTTACGTAAGCACGTTGGGTCTTGATTTTAGAACGTACGAAATGGACCGCTCCGTTGGGTTACTCGTAGAAGGATCAATGACGGCAAGTCGGCAACATGGTACCGCGTCCGCTGTCCGCACCAGCTCATTTAACAGGGTAGTGGTGAAGGAGTTTTCTCTCTCGACTCTACTCTTTTTTTTTCTTGCGAATGCTCTCTAGACTGAACTGACTACTGTAGACAGTAGGGCAGTAGGCACGAGGGGCAGATGCAAGCCTACAACAACCTCAGCGAGTCATGCCTAACGTGCGTGCCGCGCACGCTGCGGTGGGTCGATGGCGGTAACGGTGGCCGGCCGGCCGGTGGGTGCAGGGAAGGGGAAAAATACGCCGTGGGATCAATCGCCACCACACCAGATCCACTGACCAGCATCCCCTGTCGCCACCACGCAAGACGCCGCCCGGCAGCCCCGTCGCTACCACGTCAGAAGAACCTTGTGTGCTTTGTGGCGTCATTTTTACGGCTATCGTTTAGTTTTCCATATCAATACCTCATCGATCTTAACTAGTCACCCTAAAAATAAAATAAAATAAATGGTTGTGTAATACTAGATATATGCATCTGAATATAGTTACTTCAGCTGTTTTATGGGCTATCTGGAATAATAGGAATAATATAGTGTTTAACCGTTGGACCTGGATCAATCTCAAACAGGTGTGGCGTCTAACACTGTCTTATCTGAAGCTCTGGATGGTTCCTCTACAAGAAATGGCTGGAGGAAAGATGGTAATCTTCATGGATTTGCTGCTGGAGAAGATAAAATCTCCCCTGGCTCTGGATCCCGGCTGAGATGCTTGGGTTTCGGGTGGAACCAGACCTGGGCGAGTACAGCGCCATCTCCTTATGGTGGCAGGGCGACGCTGGACTTCCTGAAGCATAACCCTCTGAAGAATGATGCCATCCACGTTGTGATGTGAGAAAACCAGGGGGAGAGATAGAGGAAGAAGGTCCTGATGAATCAGATTTAGTTCAGGTCTGCTTTTGGTGCTGTCGAAAAGAGGAGTTTGAGAGATGTTTGGCAGTGGTGGCCGAGGGCCAATTTTTGTAATAGGTTAAACTGCTAGCGTTTAAATAGTAGCCTATGGTTAAGTGTGTTGCCGAGAGTAGTGGGGTGTTTTCAAAACTGTAATGCTGGAGAAATGCAGCAAGGTTTCGTTGTTGCAATGGAACCGGGAAAAAGCCTCCCTGTTTATCTAAAAAAATAAAATAAAGATATTACCGACTCCAATGCTCATTTCACGTTTGATGGTATGCAACTAGATCAATGGCATTGATCCACGAGACACAAGGAAGATTTGCATAAGAACCCGCAAAACACACTTTTTGACATATTAAAACTGAAAGCAAACAAATATAAAGAGTGTCCCAAGGATATCACGGGCAAATTCTTTTACCTTCCAAATAAAATGGTAAGACCAGCCTCGCTACTGAATCGATTCAAAGAAAAATGATTTGGGGTTTGAAATCGCTGAGTTTTGGCTGCAATGTAGAGCATCACTTTAACTGTCAATTTTTTCTTTTTGAAACGGAGGCAAAAGACTTGCCTCTATCCTTTTTTTTTTTTGAAAACGACATATATCTACAAAAGAAGTGAGCGTAGCTCATTTGGTTAGGGAAGTGGATGTACAACCCAGCCACCCAGATTCAAGTCCTCACGGACGCAGATTTGGGTTCTTATTATTTCGAAAATAAAAAGCACTGTCGGGGCTTCACCTACCGTATTCCTTTCAAAAAAAAGGAAGAGAGTTTAAACATGAAAGAAAAAAAACAAGGCAACATAGGGGACTACTCTTACAATATTACAAAACTCAAATGCTTTGCTCCCGCGGAGCACCAAAGCTTTGCCTCTGTTTTAATGGCCTCTAGTAGAATAGTCAGAGAAGACCTACAACACAATAATAATAAAAAAACTGATTTTGTCAACCCTTTTACGTCACATGCATCCTATCTGAGGTTCATTAATATAAAACCAAGATATATGAACAAACACACGTGGAAACTATTCCAACTAGACTAGTTCTCGAGTCTATGCAAAAGATTAGAAGTTAAGAATTAACATGAAACCCATTTTCTATAAAATCAAAAATTATCATGTGCAAATGAATACAGAATGGAATTTTCTGTTCATCTTGATATTCCGAATAGATCTTGGTCAGCTTGCCACTTTACGAAAAAGAAAAACTACTAGTAATCAGCACCATCATAATCATTATAGGCTCCACCACCACCGTCATCAACGTAGCCATCGTTGTTGCAATCTTCACGGTAACCATAGTCATAACCACCATCAAATGTTTCACCGTTACCAATATCCTGTCCATAATCCACATCAAAGTGTATCTCATCTTTTCCATTTGCTTTGCCATATTCCTCTTCAGTCTGCACGCAGTAAGCATTGAATCAGGCAATATAATTATATAACAAGTACAAAATATATTTAATTTGATGTGGGAGTATTTACAAAAGAAGATTGCATGAATTTTATGATATAGAATCCATCAAGCTCCAGTGAACATAAATAGCAAAAACATACATTGTACAATCCACTAACAGCTTCAACATTGATTTTTGACCCAAGTCCCTGCAAGGAACAATGTTACATATTAAATGTTAGTTTTTGCACACCAAGTGTAACATGTAATTATAAAAAATCCATTACAATAGTCACACGACAATTTTAGATGTCTGGCTGTACAGAAGGTCAAATACCTTCCTTTTCAACATGTTGTATGTTGCTTCTGCTGGTGTTTCAGCAGGTGTGGATTTGTCTTCATTACGTCTTCGTTTCTACATATACAACATCTCCGGACAATCATGAAGGTGTACAAAATGTGAAAAGGAAAATACCTGGTGTACGCGGTGGTAGCTATACATCCTAGGTTTGACAAACGCGTAGCTTCGACGGTAAAAAGAGACTACTCAAACCAACTGGGAGGATGTTACTATTAGAGTTGATAGAAATATTAAAAAGTGTTTTGAATTTTTTTCAAGTCCCCCCCCCCCGGTTCGTTATGATTATTTTTATAAAAGTCAACGAAAAAGTGAAACCCCAAAAATAACAAACAAAATTTATTTTTTTCAAAATTCTGAAACTAGTTCTGTACACCAAAAGTCCATCCTCTCTCAATGTGAAGATATATACATAGGACGCTCTACACTAGAAACATTTCTCACCTTATGTTGTCCCCCTCCAACAGACACACCATTAGCTGCCAGTTCAGCCGCTAAAGCTTCTTTTGCAGCTTGTTCCTGTAAAGGAGATCAGCAGAGAATTTTTGGCAAAAAGGACCACATGCCCTAATGAATTGACAAAAAGGACCACCTCTAGGTGAAATTGACAAAAAAGACCACCTGCGCCGTGGCGGCAAGCCCCCCAGGCTACATGTGGCACATGCCGCCACACCCAGTGGCGGCAGGAACTGTTCACGCATTTTATTTTATTTTCCCAGTTTTATTTTATTTTGACATTTTTTTATGCGTGAACAGTGCTGGGAGCAACGGCGGCAAGCTGACGTGGCGCGACGTGCCGCCACCGGTGGTGGCGGCAGGCACTATTCACCGGCACTGTTCACACATAAAAAATGTCAAAATAAAATAAAAAAACTGGGAAAATAAAATAAAATGCGTGAACAGTTCCTGCCGCCACGGGGTGTGGCGGCATGTGCCACGTGTCGCCTGGGGGGCTTGCCGCCACGGCGTAGGTGGTCTTTTTTGTCAATTTCATTCAGAGGTGGTCCTTTTTGCCAATTCACTAGGGCATGTGGTCCTTTTTGCCAAAAAATCATCAGCAGATGGTTACACCATGTTATCAGAACAAGAAACGTCCTCATGTTGATAACTACCTCTAGGTATTCTTTGTTCATCTCCTCCCATATAATCCTTTTGTTCTGTGTTTCTTCCTCATTGTGAAGATACCCGTCAACCTGCAAAATTACCAAACATAATTAAAGGAATTCAGAATGACGATCAAATCTCAGGCTCTATCAAGGTCTGCAACGAATGGGTCAGTTAAAATATTTGATGTATAAATATACCTCCACATCGTCAACATCAGAAAGATTTTCTGGATCGGAATCAGCTCGATCATTTTCACCTAAGTATGCAATATAGCATCCAGCAAATTTATCAGCAATTAGCTTGTCAATACAAGCCAAAAAGGGGAAAGGACACTAAAATTTATTTTTTGTAGAATATCATATTACAGGAACTAACAAACCTTCCACTTCAGAATCTTTTAAAGCAACAAAGTCATTTGCAATTTGGCTGGAAGAAATTTTCGAGTTGCCTCCACAGTTCTGATGCATACGCACGTATCATTGTCAAAGATTAGCAATTTGAGTCACCAGAAGAAAAGACACATCAATCACATTGAATGAATAATAATTGAAACAACTAATGCAGATGTACTAGCGAGATAACATACACAAGATATTGTGCAAACACATCCAAAGTTAAGCAATAAAGTAGATAATGCCGGTTCAAATGTTCCACTAGAAGATTGTGAGCAACAAGACCTGTTATATAAATAAGTACAATGGTGTAAACCTTCACTTCCCTAATTTTGAATATTCAGATGGGAGATACAATTTTGAATATTCAGACTTAATTCACGGTGAAGACGTGTCGCCAATCGGATTAACGGTTTAGTAGGTGATAAATCATTTTGAATATTCAGACTTAACTGCGATGATGTCATTGTTGATGCCATACATGCATGTGCTTTGTGTATAAGGGAGAGATTCCATTCGAGCACCCGGTGCAAGCTAAGACTAACTGATAGATTAAATATCCCCATTTATAGGGTAACACCATCTACAAAGGGGCGTGAAGGCTCAAAATCCCAGTCATTTAGCTTGTACGGATTTACTCCCAACCAAAGGGTCGGCAATGATGCCTAACTTTATGCTTAAGTGAATTCTTATGTTTTTTGGTTGTCTAAATGCCCATAAACCAGTTGGTTGCATTGGAGGTTGTGATTCTTACGTGGGCGCTTGTATTTTCTCTTTCTTTAAATGTCTTCATAAGAGTTATTCCACTGGAGATGGCCTAAGAAGCATGAGTTTAAGTATGTTCACGAATATTACCTTCCCAAGGCCCATGATGTTATCTTCAACATCAGAACTATGTAACTCACATAGTGTTGCCTCGACCACATCAGCTTCCTTAGCTCTTTTAGCAGCATCTAGTCTTTGTTTTTCAGCTCGTTGGAAAGCTGGAGGGTCAGCACCACCCTCAAGTCCACCTGTCAGCTCAGTGAACTGAGAAATCAAGTCATGACAGTAATCAATGAAGTATCAAAACCAATGCATTATGAACATAGAAAATGTTGGTTACATTGTCATAGCATTCCTCACAAAGTCCATGAGAAAAATGCTCAGCACCCTTATCCTTGTGCTCGCAAAGGACATCTCCAAACTTGGCTGAACATTTTGAAACCGGCTCTTCATCAGCATTTGCCAAAAAATCTTCAATCTATCATAGGGGAATGAAGATACAAATTATTAATAAGTCGAGGCCTATCATAAATGAATTCTTACAGAAAAAGTTGTAGATAACATAAATAATGTATGAGCTATAAATACAGCTGATGACTTAAATGTTGGAACCCCTTCCTATCTCTAGACCTAATGGACAGTTGCATTTACAGTCTATCTTGAACAGGACACATAATTAAAAGGTTTGTGCCACAAAAGTATCTTATTTGCGGGGAAAGAGTGGCAAAAGAAAGAGAATCTGGCAAGTATGGGTATTAGAAAGAGGAGGTTGTTCACAATGGTCAGATACTCAGATGTCAAGACAGATAATTATATGTTTGTAGTAGATATCATAGAAGCACAGAGACATGAAAGGGAATTCCAAATGCTCAGGAGATACTTGAATATCGATAAAAATAGCTATCTGAAAAGTTAAAAGGAAGTATACACGATGTCCAATTCTAAATGATAGCTGGATGATAGTTACTTGAGTTACTCCAGTTAAGTTCAAGAATAAACGGCCTGAGTGACTTCCTCAAACAGAAAGAACCAAACAATACTGCAGCACTGGCGATTCTAGTGTGCCAACATACTACAATAACGCTCACTAATTTTCAGTCACCTAAAATTTGCAGTTTTTAAGTCATCACCTAAAATCACACGCTACTGGGCTTAAACCGCAGTGTAAGATATATGTAATTTCTTGTTTTACTTGTTTCTGTATAGAATCAGTCTATGTTTACTATATTGTTCCCTAGGTTGGACAACTTGACTTCTTGTCTAACTTTGTAATCAGTGAGTTTATATAGGATGCAAGGGAGTGATAAGTCCTAAGAGTGGTTACATTTTCATCAAATGGCCAGTATCCCAATTTATTTACTTAGTGTTATAAAATTCCCTAAGTGGGCTATTAAGCTCATTAACTCTCAGATGGCTCATTGTTTGTGGGACAATTATGAGGGTCATTTTAAATACCACCTTGCGAATTGGGCTTTGGTTTCCCAGAAGAAGGAGTATGGTGGGTTGGGTATCCCAAATTTAGCTGAGATGAACCTCTGCCTTTTAGCCTCCTGGGTTAAGAGATATCAGGCTGATGGTGATAAGCTGTGGAAGCAAATTATTGACTTCAAGTATAATGTTGATAACCCCAACATTTTTTCCTCTTCTGACCTTGGGGCATCCCCTTTTTGGAAAGGAGTGATTTGGGCTGCCAAAGCTGCTAAATTTGGGTACTGGTGGAAAATTGGCAATGGTAGAAAAGTAAAATTTTGGGAAGATCAATGGTTTGGTTCCTCTAGTCTAGCTATTCAGTACTGGGAGTTGTATGCCATTGTTAATGAAAAATCTTCTACTGTAGCAGAAATCTGGGATGGTGACCAACTTAGGGTCACTTTCAGAAGATGCTTTGATCATAGATTGATGATTCAATGGTATGAAGTCCTTCAGATAGCCCAATCCATCCACCTTAGTGGAGAGGAAGATGCTATTATCTGGAAATATGAGTCTAAAGGGGTATATAGTGTTAGTTCTCTTTATGCAATTATAAATTTTAGAGGTGTGCTCCCTGTTTATGTTCAGGCTGTGTGGAAAGTGAAAGTTCCCCCAAAAATTCATTTCTTCCTGTGGCTTTTGTCTCACAATAAATTGCTCACTAGAGACAATTTGTTGAAGAGGCAACATTTGGATGATCTTACTTGTGTTTTCTGCTCTGAACCTGAAACTTGCTTCCACCTCTTTTTTGAGTGTGTGGTTGCTAAAGCTGTTTGGGTTGAGGTGAAACGCATCCTAAAACAAGATAACTTAGATGTCTCCTATCAGAATATTGCAACAATGTAGCTCAGTGAGAAAATTTTTACAATTCATACCACTGTTTATGTTGCTGCTCTGTGGGTGCTCTGGAATACCAGAAATGCCATTTACTTTAATCGCTCTTCATGGCTTGGTATGCAGAGAATCTGGAGGACGACGGCATGTATGCTGTCCCAGTGGTCGGTCCTATTCTCAGGGGCCATAAAAGGAGGCGTGGAACTGGTGGTAAGAGAGCTGGAATTGCTTGCGAGGGCTCCTCCCCCTTTGCTGTGGCCGGATCCTGGCTAACTCTGGAGAAACTCACGGGATCGAAGCTGGTGCTGGCGCCTCCCTCTACTCCTGTGCAGTATGCGGAAGAGGAGGAGGCGTGGAGGGTCTCGACTGAAGGGCTTGCGAAGCGCTTAGAAGAGCAGAACCTCAAGCTGGTGGACGTCGACGGGAAGCTGAGGGTGATTGGATGATACCATCCTTTCCCCCCCAGGAAAAAGTTGTAGCTTGGTTTCTGCTAGTCTTCGCGTTGTCTTAAGACTCTTCTCTCTTGTTTGCCTCCTAGTTTAAATTCAGTTTTTGGTTTAGATTCTGTCTGCTGTTATGCAATTTAGACTTGTCTCTTTGGAGCTGCGACTCGAAGAGAAGGTCCCTGGATATAATCTGTTAACGGTTGTGACCCAACCGCGTTGGTTTCTTAATTGGAACCGGGGCTGTGCCCTTTGTTTCTAAAAAAAAAAAGTGATTGAGATTCAGCAAAACGTGAGTCATTTGATAATATACAGCCCACGTTTGGGAAATTTCATGATAATCACATACATACCGTTAAGCTACCAGAATCTGTATTTTCAAACTCTATCAAGCGCTTAAATAACGTCGCCTCACAGACATGCACAACAGCAGCCTGAAAAAGATAAAACATAATTAGTGCCAGTTCATATTCAAGCCTACATTACACATATCTGGTGCTTCCTACCGCTTGATGCTACCGTGCTACAAGTACAATAGCACCACCCCAAAACTCACAAATATTCTGATACATTTTGACAACAACAAAAAAATGATGCCCAACCATGCAACAAGATTTCAAAACCCTAATTACAGTTGGGAAACAAAAGACAATGTGCCCTGTGAAATAGTACCTGATTTCAGAATAGTAGCAGGTTAGCGGCTACTATTCAGACCGAAAAATTCATTTTTGTTTCCAGATGTGTGGATCGAATGCTAGTCTGAAATTTTGTTCCTTAGAAGTCTTGTCTTGTGTCAATGTTGTCAATATGTTTCAGAAATTTCCGTGATATTTATGGTGCCATGTACACTGCTTGCACAGGAAGCAGGATATGACACTATCATATATATACTCTCTCACTAGTGCTACATGTGTGTGATAAATACAGTACTACTTGGTATAGTCATATCCATGAGAAAGTGCAGCGATATACAATGCTGCACCACATACACCACTTGGCTTCCTCCCAGTCTGCAACACAGGAGGCGCTATTACAACCTTACAGAAGAACCCAAATAAGAAACTAGAATGACGAAGCTACTAGCCTGCATCCAGTCTCGCTTCATGCTAGCTACGATGTGTAGAGCTGTGTCTGAGACCGCATTGTCTCTTTTTCCCAGTAAACCTACAGATTACCAACAGCGAAGCAAAACCGCAAATAATTAATAGCACGTTGATTCTCTTTCCTAACCAATGTAATTGTCCTTCCAGATTTCCCATGAAAACTATATGCTTGGTAGAACTCAAAATCCATGACGGCTTAAAAGGCACATTAATTTACATCTTCAATGCAAAAGAAGCAAACATTTGGACTTCATCACCATGCTTCCTTAAGATCCAAAAATGTACTAAGTCTCATACAAAAAAAAAGTTAGAGTCAACCCTCCTGGCAGACCCCATAAAGAACTACCTTATCATAAACAGAAGAAACATGTCAAGAAGCAAATGCTTTGATAATCCTTAATTTATAAGTATGTAGATAGAAGTTTTGTGTATCTTATATACAAGAATGCACATGTATGTCATAAAGCGATCTAAAACAAAAACAAATACAATACGATCAACTCACGTTCGGTAAAACGATGGATGAAAAGGCTTGGATCTACAAGCTTTTGAACAATTGGGTGTTCTCCGAGTAGCAAAACTTGACAAAGCTGCAGGAAATAAGCACCTAGGACATAACTGAAAAATAAATCAAGATGAGCCTTTTCACTGAGGACTGCATGATGACGGACATGAATGGGGGTACACTTACACGCTTATATGCAAATAGTCGGAGAAATCAATAAGAAGATAAGGTTTTTCAGTTTGCCTGAGGAAACAAGTAGTTAAACTTGGACGTTAGTATTACCCACATAGCTTGACGATACCGAATGACAATCATTGTACAGGAAACAACCACCAACATAAGCGTGAACGGCAACAGATTTCAGGGACAAGAAAAACAGAACAAAAAGGGAAATCTGACCTAAGTCTCCATAAATGTGTAATGTGCCTTCTGCTGGACATGACCTAAGTCCACAGCTTGTCACTATGACTGCTAATTTTCTTATTAGAATCATATAAATAATTTATTTTGAAAGTGCATTCCTGGTGAATCTATTGGTACCAACTTTAGACACCTACTCTTTTATAAACTGACGGTCAAAGTTAAAATATTTAACCAGTACGGATGAGACTAATGTCTGGAAATTGCTGAGTGTTATGTAACAAATTAAAACTTACAACAGCGCACAATAGTAGGCAATTCCTAAAATTTAGAAAACATAAGTTTTTGTACTTTGCATAATTTTGCATGTACATTTCTGGAGAAGATTAGCTATCCATAGTTTACACACTTTTAGTCTTGCCATCTTGGTTCTAATTCTTGCTCTTTGATGAACTTCTCAAGTCCAAGGCACAATATGATGCTCTATTGCATTTGAAAACTATATAATATAATAAAGAAACACTTCTGGAGGTTTTCACTATCTAGTTAATATGTGGAAATGGCAACTTGGGTTATATGATGCCGGGAGAGTGATTGGCTTGGGTTGTATTTTTCTTTGGCCCCTGGGACATTTTTACTGCTAAACTCATTATTTAATGAATAAAAGCAAAGCTTTTTCCTTATCTTCAAAATAAATGTGGAAATGGCAACAGTTAAGAGGTTGACAAGGCAATCTGGTAGCCAATTTTCTAGGCTTGCCCATACATTGGCAAGACAAATGTTTGCATCAACCCACGGAGGCCCTAAACAAGTCCCGGCAATGGTGAAATCGATAGCAAATACAATATAGAATACTCAAAGATCCACCCAATGTGCAAAGACATAAGGTCGTGTTTGAACAAGAAATAAGCCCAATGGACAGAAATAAAGCAAGGGTACTAATTCGGAGATAGCTTACCGGCAAGCAATATAAAGACAAGCAGCTGCAACATGAGTTGTTCTACGGCCCTTAGTAAAGTTGTTGTCAAGAGCTAGCTACATTTATATAAGAACAAATATCAACACTGAAACACACAAAAAAAAACATTTTTTTAAAGGAAATTTTTTGTGCGATAACAATGATTCATACTTTATAGAAGTTATGAGCAGTGCAAATGATACTGTCTCCACCACTCACATGCAGACCATGGACAATCTGCCAAATCTCGTCTCTCCCTAGTAAGACCATAGCATAATTCCCAAAGTGAAATGCATAGTGAGATAAGATAAATGTGATGAAAGAGATACCTTTCGCTTCAGTTCTTTCCCGGGATATCGAAATGCCACCCTCAATGCTTCTTATAAAGTCTCCTTCGATTTGGCTCTACGTACATTCAAAACAAATCAACCCAACATGTACACATCCAAATAAAGAAACCAAATATTAATAAACCACAGTAGCAAGACGAACCCGCCCCCCGGGGTCCTTGGAAAATCTAGGCCCTCCATCAAACATTTCGTCATCAATAACCTTCCCGCACATTCCACAACATCTGACAATTAATCAACATGGCAAATAACATAAATGATACAGATGCGTTTAAGCTGTGTCATATAAATCTTTTGAGAACAGCTAATATTCCCTCCGTACAAAAATCGCAATCATATATAAGTGTTTTTTGGTAATATGAATATAATGATATTAATTTTTAGTCACATGGTAGGTCAAATCTTTCTCTTAACAAATCAGATCACACCTTACATTTTCGACTGAAATGAGAAGATCATAAAGCAATATTATAAAAGCGATACCCGCTGGTTTTGGCGTTTACATGCAATTAGAAAAACAATGCAAGAGCAGGAATGATGGTCTCACGTCGTCCCACTGTCAGGATCATTTATCATTGGGCATTCATCATCACAGTGAGAACAGTAAACCATTGCTGAAGAGAAGTTGACCGCGGAGGATGACCCAACTCAGATAACCCTGCGAAAGTTCATTGTATGATTCTGTTCAGTTCCAAGCATACAAGAATGCTCTTCAGATTGGGTGCAAAGATACAATCAAACGAACAGCACACATTGATTATCACTATGTTTCTGTCCAGTTCCAGTCTAAATAACACAGTTTACGGTATGAAACATTTACAGCCAGCATGGTATTTTCTATGGTGCATGTGCTTTATCTGTGGTGGACGAACAGGGGAGCAGTAGGCTCCCTGACCGCCTTATTAAAAACTTTCACCTCGTGGCGTTTAACTTTCGAGTCAAAAGAGGAAAAACCAAATGACAACCACTCTCGGTAGGAAATCTGAGGTTGTGAGACCGATCCCACGCGGATCGAACTCCTAGGGTTTAGGATTTGGGAAGTGGGGATCGAACTCCTGTTTCTTCCGTGAGGGAGACAGGCCCGAGCTGTAGGTGTGAGGAGAGAGGACGCACGAGTAAGAGAGAGGGGATAAGGTGGGTGGAAACGGAATGCAAGAGGCGTGCCCCTCCCACGCGCGTGCGGCGGCGGCGCTCGATCAGGGGCGGAGGCGTGCGGCGGCGGGTAGGGTACGGCGGCCGGAGTACGTGGGTGCTTAGCAGAGTCCGAGCCCTCCTTTTTAAGTGATCAGGGCCCAAATCTACGGAAACCGATTTGGGCTTACGAGACGAATCGTTACCGGTTAAGGAAGATCCAACGGACCAGCTTCGCCGACGGAGATTGATCCAACGGGCAATGCACGAACTTCCGCACTCAAAGGAGGAAAGAAAAACACTCGGCCTCCTATCGATTGTTTTGCACGAGCCGCCACGCTCCCATGCTTCGCCGTCTCTCGCTCTGCTTCGGCACGTCCCGTCCATGTCGACGGATCTCCGCAGCACCGGCCGATCGACGCGCGCCAGGAGCTGACCCTTCGTTGTGCAGCGTGCCGGCTGCGATGCCGGCGAGCACGGGCCTGCTGCCAGACCCCGCGGCGGTGGTGAGGATGGAGCCGGACGCCGGATCCGGCGGCAGCGGCGGTGAGCACGTGCGTGCTATGGACTCTGCTGGTGAAGAACGGTGAGTTGTTTTCGCGCTTGTTTTCAGTTGTACTTGTGATTCTGTTTTGCGATTGTAGTGTCTCTTGTTTTACTTTTTTTGTTCATCAGTTCCGTGAATTCTTATGCAATGTTGTGCCCTCCTTTCGCCGTAATTATTCGACTGACGTGAACACGAACACATCAGATCATCACACACGCGTACAACCTGAGTACATGCTATGGTGATATGCTAGATCATTTGACGAATCGTATCGCCATGAATTTCTACTGAAATCCATGTGCGTGAGTTAAGTTATTTGCGACTGAATATTCTTAGTCGAGAAGGGCCTCGTGCATCGCTCTCGCGGCACCCAAGGTGATTTGCGCCGCCACCAAGGGTTCCCCTCCCCTGCCCCTCCCTGGCCCTCGCCGCCGGCCGGCCCGCGGCGGCGGCGAGGCCTCCCTGCCGCCTTCTTCTCTCACCTCCAGGCGTCCCTCTCGCGTGCTTCTCTCCGCGTGGCAGCCGTGCGCGGGTGGATGCATCAACGGGGTGTCCTGGGTCGGCCGGCTGTGTGTGGTGGTTCGAACGGTCCGATGGCGCCTCCCCTGTTGACCAATCTGGTCAGATCTGGTGCGGGCCGCCACTCTCCATCAGATGTGAGGGGCGTCGACGATGCAGGGCTATTCGTTGGGCTTCCTCGGGAGCAGCAGGTCGGGAAGGGTCCCTTTGCCTGCCTGGGACTGGCCGTGCCGGAGTGCCGTCTGCGTGCCATCCTGGTCCGACCTCTTTGGTTGTGGCCTTGGTTGCTCGGTGTGTTCTTGGTTACTTTGCTCTCAGTAGGGTCTGGAGCTTGAGTACCAGTGGCGGAGCTAGGGGGACCAGCAGGTGCCCTGGCCCCTCCTATGGCTACCGATGGCAATGGGTACCCATTACCCACCTACCCTGCGGGTTTTTACCCTGTAGGGTGAGGGTTTGGTAAAAAAACTTACCCATGGGTATGCAAATGGTAAAAAGTGTGTACCCAGTGGGTATAATGGGTGTGGGTGTGGTATAGCAGAACCCATACCCACTACCCACGTACCCGGTTTATGACATGTTAGTTCTCTAGAAAAAAATCACAATTTCCAAAATTTAATACCTACAGTAAACAGGACAAGTGCTAAATTTCCAGTCAATTTAGTTTAACCCTGTTACCAATTAGGTTTTACTTTATCCACCCCACCCCCCCTTTCATGCCACGTCTAGGTCAACTCACGTCACGACGCCCACGCCTCATGTCTCTTGCACCATAGACGTCCCGACGCCCCGCACGATCGATCTCATCACCCAAGGACGAATTAGTGAATAATGATCCTACATGTCGTTTTTTTCTTATACGTTATGTTGTTAATATTATCTCGTAGATTTGTTCGGTGGGTTTACCCATGGGTTTTTAATACCCTGACGGGTGCGGGTATGGTATAAAATCTATACCCAGATGCGGGTACGGGTGTGGGTGCGGGTAAGATAGGCAGGACGCGGGTGCAGGTTTGGTTAAGCTACACCCATACCCAATGGGGATGGGTGCCATCGGTACCTATGGCAGTGTAAAACATGAGTATATTTTTAATTAAGGCTAATTTAGCTAAGGTTTTTAGGTAAAATTAGCTGTGTTGGCCCCCCCTAATGATGATTTACCATGTTTGGCCCCCTCTAATGTTGGATCCTGCCTCCGCCCCTGTTGAGTACCTCATCGTCATGGGTGTGTGCATCTGCTTCTTGATGCTCTGTCTTGGAGGATGCTGGTTCAGGAGAGATTCTTGTGGGTGGTGAGCTGCATAGGTGCGGCATCTGGGGTGGCCGGGTGCGCGCCTGCGGTCTGTCTTCTTCGTTGGGAGGCAGGTGAGGTTGGTTTCTCTCGGACGCCGGGGCGGTGGCTCTGGACGGCGGACGCACGGATAGCTTTCCGGCAAGCCTTGTCCAGGCGGTGTTGGTTGGGTTCATTGGCCGTGAGGGCGGCATGAATTTCGGTGATAGGAGTTCCTGGCGAGGTCCGGTGATGTCGTTCCTCGCCCAGATCCAGATCTTGAGGCACTTATGCAGTCATGGTGTCCCCCTCTCTCGTGGTGGGGGCTGAAGCTTGTGGCCCTAGGACATGGAGTAGGTGGGTGTTGGGCCGAGCGAAAGCTCAAGCCGTCTTCGACGTCGGTGTCGGCGACGCCCGTTGGCACCGTTTATCCTCTTGGGGACGATGTCGTGGTTCCACCTCACCCCCTCTCGTGCTTGCTCCGGGTGAAAACCTTGGTCTTTTGACCGGGCGGTGGCGGCGCTTCTGCGTCGTGACCTCCTTGGAGGCACCGTCTCGGAGCAGGGTTCTCTCGCTTCACCATGGTTGTTTGAGTGTAAAGTTGGTGCCTTTCACAGTCGTTTATCTGAAGTGAAGCTGTCTTGTTCTTGTGTCCTGGTGGAGGCACAATCTACGGACTCGGTGGTCCGATCCCGCTCCTTTGGTGGCTGGCGCTGTCTTACGCAAGGGTTTGGTGCTCGCCGATGTTGGTGTTGTCCGATCCTGCCCATCTGGTGCTGCCTGTTCTACGCAAGGGTTTGGTGCTCGCCGTTGTCGATGTTGTGGTCTCCGTCCGACACTTTGATGCTCGACACCCTCTCCTTCGTGCTCGACGTATGCTAGAGGCTCTAGTCTTTCTTCTCCTGCTTGCCTCTCTGATGTCAAGCTACGAGCTTCTTGTGGTGGTGTCTTCGCTGGTGGTCCGATCCCGCCTCTTGGCTGGCCGTTTTACGCAAGGATGTGGTGCTCGGCGTAGTGTAGCCTCCTTTTCTTTTAGCTTGTCTTTGATATGCTTTGTTTGAGGTTCTCCTCAACACCTTGTTTTCGTGTGTAATTGCCGGTGTAAAACTCTGAGCTTTGTTAATTCAAAGTTGGGCATTAAATTGCATGTTATCTACAAAATCCATGTGCGTATGCGTGAGCTCAGGTCGACAAAATAGTATGCATTATGAAAATGCGAGCTCAGGTCGATAAAATAGTACTCTCTCCATCCCAAAATATAAGATGTGCTATTTTTTTATTGTTTTTTGATGCTCAACTTTGATCGGTAATAAATAATAAGTTGTAGGGATTTGAGAATGTGTAAATAGTACCGTTGGATTCGTCTTGAAAAAAATCTTTCATTTCATATATCTATATATTAATTTTATAGACATATTGTAAGTACAAATCAAGGTCAAAGTTGTATGTTGTTGACCAGCGAAATTAAAGGGCGCCATATATTTTGGGACGGAGGGAGTATGCATTATGGAAATGCAACATTCATTTGTATAAAAAAATAAGGTTTTGCTAAGTGCTCAGTCAAGTCATTTACTCTCGACTTTACCTTGCGTTTTGCGCACCATGAGTTGTGAGTTGAGTTACAACTCATATTTTTCAGTTGTAAGTGGAGCTTCAATTGAGAAAAATACTTCACCTGGTTAGATTTACTTTGTGATTCGTGCTAGTCATGACTTGCAACTTGAAGTACAATTCGAATTTGATGACATCACCTGATCAGTCGACTGAGAATTAGTCACACAATTGAGAAATAATGTAAGTTCAATGGAGCTCGAGTAACCAATTGAGCATTAGCGAACTATTGAGCTGAACTCAAATTGCTCGTTGAGGCTTGAAATTTTTGGACAACCCTAGATGATAAATAAGAGTTGTTGTCAAAAGCCAAATACGCCACGTAATAAAATATGACATCCAAAAGCAAACTGTGGTAGCTGCAAAAAGTTTGTTGAAGCCTTTCAAAGGACAGATTAGTTGACTTTGGGGCTGGTGACTTTGACTCACCGACATGTGGACCCTACATATGGCGGGGCCCACATGTCAGTCAATTCGTGGCCCTTCTTTCTTTCTTTGGTATCAACGTGTCATTATCCCGATAGCCGTGTTGGTGCTTTGCAGCAAAAAAATACTCCTATTTCTATAACTATCTCTCGACTTTATTTAGTGCGAGAGATGTTTGGTATCTACTTTTCGGCCTTCCGTAATGCATCTTCTCTTACCGCGTTATCCTAGGCGTTGGTGTATTATGAGAAACGACTACCCTAAGGTTGTCCGTAACGTTGGTTTCCAAGCGCGAAATCATAGGAAAATGGCTGACGTGGAGGGATAGTTATGAAGGAAAGAGAATGTTGATGTACTATGTTAAACCGTAGATACGGTTCTTAGCTCATGGCCCAAGGCAAGTCATTAATTTTTCTGATCTACTGCGGCGGCTAGTGCGATCTAGATTGCCTGATTTTAGCTGGCCACACATGAGCCATAATTTTGATACACCAATATTGATCACATCCAGATCTGGTAAGATACGGCGCTTAATATACGATGCATTACGGAGGTTGTATGTAAAATCTTAGCATGCAACAAGACGCGATGACAAGATACGAACCATTATGAAGGTGTATCTAAGTGTATTTGTATTTAATACTTTTTCGCTCATACTTATATGTGATTGGGCTATCATATATTTTTACTATGATATCGTATAAGAGCCGTATCTTAGATAAGATACAACAATAATCTCTTTCTTTAGTAAATAAGAACGCCACTTATAATTTTTGCTGAATTGGCGTAGCTAAGATATGAGGTGACGTGTCGCATTAGGAAATGCCTTCCAGCCTGCAAGTTCGCATCCAATGCAATTTGGGAGAGAGAACGGTAGCTCCTCTCGGGCGGTCGCAGTGAAGGGCACTTGAATTGAAAAGACGCGAGTCAGACGCGTCTTTGACTCGGTGGACCGAGACCGAGTAAAGGGCCGGTCGCGTCGCGGTGCACCGGGCTCGTCCGCCCAACAGTCGCCCTACCAGGTATGAGGTATAGCACTATAGCCTGACGACGGCTCGATTCCCAACCACGAGGCGAACGCGTCTGCACATATCCCGGTAGCCTCCTCCAACCCGGCAGCCGTCCGTCCGCTGCGAGGCGCTTCGGCAATCGCCACGGTTCTCCTCCTTCCTCTACACTACACTCCCAGTCCTCCTCCTCCCGCCGGCCCTAGCCACCCGCTTTCCCGATCGATCGCCGCAGACGTCCTCCCTTAGCTAGCTCCTTGCCTTCGGCGCCGGCGGTTAATTTGGTGGCGGATCGACTACTCTTCGCTCGGAGCCTGAAGAACAAGATCGTCGCAGGTAGAACTGCATCGCCGCGCTCTCTAGTCTCTACACGATTATCAGTGTCCAAACTGTAGATTTGGTTTGGTTTTTACTACATTAACACTGCCAAAATGTAGTGGGTGCTAGCCATTGTAGGGCGTGTTCTTGGTTGGGGTCGGCGCGTGCACACCAGATGTCTGGTGATATGCCTCCAAGGGGTTAGTGTGCATGCCCGGTTGTGCTGCAAGCATCAATATTGTTTTCCTTAGAGTAGACGAATGAGAGGTATTACTTGTTTGCAGTTTGGGTGATCCGGTCCAGCTAAACACTCCCGTAATTTTAAGACAAATGCCAGGGTTTACCATAAGTTAACGAAAAATCCTACTCACTTGTTCAATCGGATTGAGATGGCGATCTCATGACCCATGAGCAATGTGGTCAAGTTTGAGCAAGAGTGTACCAATCTTAGGGCGTGGTGTACTTCTTCGGTTCTTCCTACGTGGGTGGGGGTCGGCGCATCGCACGTGCACAACAAATGTCCGGGGATATGCTTGCATGGGGTAATTCTGTTGTGTTCCAAGAATTATTATGGTTTTCTTTAGAGTATATTGTCAGTGTAGAGCCTATTTGAATGAGGGATATCTCTTGGCAGTATGCGTGATCAGACCACTTTTTTTTTTTAAATGTCATGGTCAACCAAAATCGGTCTCATCATTTTCACCATATTTAGCCGAAAAATATCCCATGGATATCATTTCAACAATACTGAAATCAGGATTTCAGCTATTAACTCTTGTGCAATGTAATAAATTTTTTTACATCTGTTTATCATGTGTACAAATACATGGCCCGGGATGGAGTTTACAGTTTATTGAATGATCAAGTTTTTCATATTCATTTGATCTAGATATCATGCTATGGCTTTTGATTTTAGTTGTTTGATTGCTACCTCTGCTCTGCTGCTTCTGTCGATCGTAGTAGCAAGAAGCCAAGAATATGGATGTCTTTTTTCTCCTGTATTGCATATGAACTAGGCATTAACAACAATGTTGCATGTTTTGATGTTAGCCGCTTTCCTTATTCATTTTAACAAGCGAATCCGTCCTAACTTTGGGTCTGCATGATCTTTTGCAGGATGGATGATGATTTGGTGGCAGCCGAAGCTCTGCAGCTTGAAGAGGTCCTCCGACTGTCGGCTCACTCCTGTACGACGGCCTGTGCGGTTTGCAGGCTGTTGATCATATCGGTGGAAGCATCATGGAAGCCTGAAAATTGTGATCATGTCATCTGCATTGATTGCTTCGCCGCACACACAACTGAGGCGGTGGCCACCGAGGTGCCCAAGTGCCCAGTTGCTACTTGCAAATATCGGTTCGAGCCAGAGATACATGAAGTTATGGATGTAGACGATGATGGCAGCTTGATCGCTATCAAAGAGATTGATGATGGCAAACCACGCTATGATGTGCTGCATGGGCTCGGCCAATGTTCCAGCGGCACAACAATCTGTGCAGTTTGCAGGCTGATGATCGTATCGCTGGAAGCATCCTGGAAACCTGAAAACTGTGATCATGTCATCTGCATTGCCTGCTTTGCCATACACACATCTGAGAGTTCCAAGTGCCCGGTTGCCCTTTGCGGAACTCTGCTCAAGCCAGAAGCCATCAATGTCGACGATGATGGTGATGCTGGCAGCTCGACCTCGGTTAGAGTGATGGATGACAAAGGTAAAGGCAAGCTACCGTGCGACGCTATGCTGCAAGATTTCGGCCAAAGTTCCCGCTCCGGGGGTGCGATGATCATCGACTTCTACTGCACTATCTGCATGGAAGAAGTGCCGCCCATAGAGTGCTTCCCCGTTGGCGGGTGCACGCATGTATTCTGCGTCAGCTGCGTGAGGCAGTACATCGCCGCGAAGGTGGAAGAGAACGTGCTGTCCATCAGCTGCCCGGACCCAGGCTGCAAGGACGGCTCGTTGCACCCAGAGGAGTGCCGGGACGTGATCCCGCTGCAGCTGTTCCAGCGGTGGGGCGCCGGGCTCTGCGACATGGCGTTCGGAACGCTCAAGTTCTATTGCCCCTTCAACGACTGCTCGATGCTGTTGGTTAATGACCACCGTGACGGGGACGCGGCGATAACGAACGTGGAGTGCCCCCACTGCTCCCGGATGTTCTGCGCCCAGTGCAAGGTGCCGTGGCACGACGGTGTCAATTGCGCCGAGTTCCAGCGGCTCGGCGACGACGAGCGTGGTCGAGAGGACCTCCTGCTGAGGAAAGTCGCGCAGAAGAGCAAGTGGCAGAGGTGTCCCAAATGCAAGATGTACGTCGAGAGGGCGGATGGCTGTGTGTACATCGTCTGCAGGTACTGTGATAGTTTCACCGAATCTCCTGCACGCCAACAATTATTTCGTTTGCACCGAGTATATCCAAACCTTATATGACGATAAGTTCTTGTTTCCTCGAATTTGCAGGTGCAACCACCGCTTCTGCTACCTGTGCGGCTCCGCAATGGTGAAGGGCAACCATCATTGCAGCAAGTGCAAGCGTACGTGGTGATCGGTGAGCGATCTGTGGGCGCCGATGTTACTATTGTGGGGAAGCATGCATGTTCAGTTGTAATTAATTAGCTCGTGCTGCTCTGGTGCCCTTAGCTTAAATTGACATTATAATAGTAGCACCTACATATGAGTCCATTAGCGAACATCACAAGAATGCTGTTCTGGGAATTTAGAGTAAAACGATTGTGAGGTCGTAAAGTTGTCGTGAATGAGCGGATTGGTCATTCATTTAAAAAATGCTAATTATCAGTCATCAAGTTGTATGTTTGTGACACGTTGGTCACTCTGTCATGACGGACGTTAAGTCACTGGGATTTTATAAAATGCACCATTAGTTTTGTTTCTTAAGAGCTATTCCTCCCTATAGTTAAAATTTTGGAGGGACATTTTGTCAAACAAGTTACATACATGTGCATATCCTCCCTATACCTAAAAAATACATCTTGAAATGTCTAAAAATTATAACAACAAATTTCGCACATTAGTCACAACATTTTATGCGGGAACATAAAGTTTCGCGAAAAAATCGACAATTTTTGTGTGCTGCGTAAAAAAGACAAAAAAATGTCTCGTGAAAAGCCATATTTTAGCACCGAAATTTGCCTTTTTTACATAGGCCGAATAAAAAGTCGGTTTTGCGTGAAACGACTTTTAAAACAAATAGGATGTGAAGATGTACGCGTAGACATTTTTCTAGAATTTGTTGACATTTAAAATTATGATGAAAATGTATTTAAATTAAATGGTGCATCTACACCCGGGTGTCAAAATGCTGCCCCCCCTAGGATATTGCTTAGAATGCGACTGAATCGGATGTGAATTGTCACGCAAGCACATGTTCATGTAAATGACTAAAATATTTTACTCTCTCCAATCCATATTAATTGTCGCTAAATTAGATGCATTAAATATATTTTAGTGTGAATACATACGATTCAGTGAAAATTAATATGAATCGGAGGAAG
>QRDG01002514.1:103054-218814 GCA_012064385.1 Puccinellia tenuiflora
TCATTACATCAAGCCGGAAGCAAATATAGTTGTCTAACAACAAGATCCAAATTATGGCCTAAGAGGCCTACAATAACAAATCCCAGCCAGCCTGTTCCGAGACGTCCCAAGGTGCCACCTGGGAACCCTAGACTACTCGTCGATGTCAATAAAGAACCCACCTTCCAGTTCGGTGACGTCCTCCTCTGAAACAAATAATAATCAACAAAGCAAGGCTGAGTACGACGTACTCGCAAGAATTAGTAGGGCGATATAGGCCCGATGCTGACGGAGGCTCTAATGCTGTATAATGTAGCTGGTTTTGCATAAAGATAGTTTTCCATTTTAAAAGACATCAGGACCCATTGCATCGTCTACTCAGAATGTTTTCCGAAAAGGGATAAGAGAGTAAACTTTCATCTCCGGTTCTCATCGAACCATTTGTAGCCAACACCAACTCATCTCCACCAAGGCACTCCCTCGAATCACCCTCGAGGAAATGAACCTTTACCACATGTTGATTATGCAACCTCTAGCTGCCATATCAATTGAGTTAAGGTTTTCTATGATCTTATCGTCTATTCCCAAGTCGTCCATAACCGCGGACACGGCTTTTCGAAAAGATTAAACCCTGCAGGGGTGTACTGTTTTTATCCATTGGTACCGTCCGACCCCTTGCCTGATCATTTAGCTCTCTTCCGGGGAAAGCCGGCAGGGCGGGCGCGGTTAAACCTTTACCTCGCATGAGACTATCCAAGGGTCATCGTGACGACGGGACAAGTTCAGTGCCTATTTCAACACCCTGCCCCATCGCCACTCCTATCACCACCATCCTCATCACATCATCATCATCATCACCATCATCACCGACCACACACTCGCAAATGGAAAGCGCAAACTAGAGTACCCTTGGATACGCCCGCACAAGTTATTCAGTTAGTAAGGGGCCCATACCCCCATCGTTGGTAGCACGCTAGTCTTGGTTCAAGAGGTAAAGAACTCGCACCTAGGGGCAGGAACGAGACAAAACACCATCCCCGATGGCAACTCATCACAGCCTTCTTAGCAGTTTAATTAAGCATCACACGTAACCACCATGCCCACATCATTCCATCAACATCATCAGTATGGAATTTAATCAACGGACATAACTAGCATGCGACTAAGCATGGCTAAGCATAGCTAAGCATATAAATACAACCATTGTATCTTTGTCTCCGGCCAACACATCAACCCTAGGGTTTATAGGAGGGGAAGCATGTGATGGTTCAGGGGATAAACATGCATTCATAGGATACTCTACATCTTGATCAAAAGAGACATTTGAATCGCATGCAATATTATGGTGGATAAAAATAAGTTTGTAAAAACAATTGGATGCTAGATGCCAAGAAGGTTAGGTTAGCTCTTGCCTTTGTTGGCAATGCACAGAAAATATAGAGCTTCGAGGAAGCAGGTGATTGACTTGTCGATCCATACTCCAGTGTCGTCCATCGGCGTCGTCGATCTTCACATCTGACTCGTCTCGATCTCGAATCGCGTTCTATCGAGAAGAAGCCAAAACACCGGAAAGAACAGAACAATCAACACATATATATGTTCAATGCACAAACACATGATGACATGACAATTTAATGCATTGGAAAGGTCTTGGGCATGACCCACAAGTTAAATGGGATCCCGAATATAATTATAACAATTAATCGGGATAACCCACATAATTATACTTAATGCTTTTAAGTTATTCTAAAAAGACCAGTACTGAAATAAGATGACAACATGCATGGAGATGATATTATTAGTTAGTTATTGTCGTGCTGATCGTTTTGATACCTCGTTTGCGTTTTTCCGATTAACGATGAATATTTGGTGATTGTTTCAAAATTGACATTTCCAAATTAAGCATTGTTAATAGGGCAGCATATGAAAATGTGTTGCCATGAGTGGAAAAAGGACACTAACATGTAGCCATTAACATGCTGAACATTTTGAGTTATTAAACATAATTTTTGAGTAAACAAAACTCAAGTTATGGATTTTCCAAAATTGTTATTAATTCTGCCATTTTAGTAAATTTAAATAAACAGCAGAATAAACTTATTTAGTTGATCATAGAAATGATACTAAAAGATAGATATGATTTGTATGAACATTTTGACATATCATTTGTAATTTTCTGAGTTATAAAACAAAAGATATTGAATTTACAAATTCATTTCAAAATCTGACATTTTAGTTATTTCAATTTTAACAGCAATTCAGAAATTTCATTTTAACATGTAAATGTAACTAACATGTAGATATTAATTCTCTGAACATTTAGAGATCTTATTTGCAATTTTTGGATCAATAATCAAATTGTTATGAATTTCCCAAAATGTGATTTAAATTTGCCCTTTTTATATTTGATTAAAATAGGCAATTTAATTTAACCAAAAATTCAACTAAAGGCATTAACAGGTAGAGTTTATTTAGCCGAGCATTTTAACATATTATTTGCATTTTTCTGAAGTATAAAGCTCTATATATGAATTTCCAAAAATTTGAATAACTCACAGATGATTTGCATTTCACATTTAAATTCAATATTCAAAATTTCATTTGCATGTGTGAGTTACATATTTGAACAGGTTATGAAATTGTGAACAATTTGGTATGTCAAATGTATTTTTCTGATCTACCATTTAATAAATATTGCAAATACAAATTTCTGTTAATTTTCTGGAAACTAAAAACAGATGAACTATGACGTCATCATGATGTCACCGATGAACTGAGGCCATGTTGATCATGAATTCGTCAGAAATTGGTGGAATTGGCCACGGGAACTTTGCCTACAAGCTAGAGGAGACGGAGGGGAGCCGGGGGAGCGGCGGTTTGGGACCAGATGGTCATCGGAGCATGGCCGGCGTCGATCTTTGGCAGCGGCCCGCGATGGTCGACGGCGCGAGCACGGTTAGAGAGCGAGAGGGAGAGGGAAAAAGGGACGGGGAGGTGAGCCTGCTCACCCTGAGCATGTTGGGCAGCTCGCCGGAGAAGGGGGCGGTCGGAGGCGGCTCGAGGTGGAGATGCAGGTGCGGCGGCTCGGGCCAACGGGGCCGGGCGCGGGACGATGTCGACGGGGACGACGGCCGGGCGACGAAGCAGGGGAGGCGCGGAGCAGGGGCGAGGTGGATGAGGCGCTGGGGGAGCTCCAGCACGCGGGGACGAGGCGGCGGCCGTCCCAGGCGTGGATGAACTCGGCGCGGACGTCGGGTGGAGGCGGCGGCGGCAGGAGCTCGAGCTAGGGTTTCGGCACGCGGAGGGGAGAGGAGCTAGGGGAGAGAGGAGAGAGCAGGGGCAGGAGCACGTCGGGGGGGGGGGCTCTTTAACGCGGCATGGACACGGAGACGGGGCGCAGGGCACGGCCATGGCGACAGTGGCTTCCCTGTCGCCACAGGGAAGAGGGAGGAGAGAGAGAGCTGATAGGGGGGCCCACACGTCAGGGTTTTAAACATTTTCCCTTTTTCTGTTTTTCCCTTTTAAGTCCAGCAGCCTTTAGTGATTTAAAAAGGGCACTTAAACGTTTTTGAAAATTCCCCAAAAATTCATGTGACCTCCCCTTGACAGGTAGAAGCTCCATAAAAAGTTTGGCTTCAAAATAAAAGGTTTCGAGCAACATTTGTTCACAGGATTTGAACATGGCAAATTTTAATAATTTCCAAAATCCATTTACTTCGGGTATTTAAACATTCTCAAAATAATTGAAAATATGCACGGAGGCTCCCAATAACATAATGAAGCTCCCCATATTTTTATTTGGAAATTTTGAAAAGTTTAACTTGGGTTCAAAATATGAATTGGTTTTACTCCAAAATTGAAGTCCCAATTTATTTAATTGTTTGGCAAGAATTTTGACTTTGCCAATTAAATTTGAAAATGCATTCTTGGAAATTCCTGGACAAATATGGAAACTCAAGGATATTTTGTTTTGCCAATTTGAGCAATTGCATTTGGTTTGGAATTTTTGGGAAGGGTTCTGCTTCCTTTTAATGTTTTCCATTGTTTGCAATATTTAATTTAGCAATTTAAATATGTATGCCATGATGCAATGCAAAGCAAAAAGTGAAAATTTGGCTCAAATTTTAGGGTACCAAATCTGGGCTGTTACATTTATAAAATTTATCTTGAAATTGGTCATGATGCTTTTGAAGAGAAAATTAAAAAATCTATGGAACTTTATCTGCATAACAATCATGCTAGTAGCAATGTTATTAGTATGATTTCTTTGAATGCCATTGTTGCTAATTCTATGGAAAATTGCAAGCTTGGGGATGCCGGTTTTGATGAATATGATCTTTTTAGTCCCCCAAGCTTTGAGGAGGAAATTTGCTTTGATTATACTATGCCTCCTATATATGATGATTATAATGATGAATGTGATATTTTCAGTCCACCTACTATTGAGGAAAAAGTTTATTATGATTACGATATGCCTCCTATTTATGATGATTACAATGATGGCTATGATAGTTTTACTCCCACTATTACTAATGAGAAAGATTTTACTTATATGGAGAGTAATAATAATTCTTTTATGCATGTGAATCATGAGAAAAATGCTTTATGTGATGGTTATATTATTGAGTTTTCTTATGATTCTACTGAAAGTTATTATGAGGGAGGCAAGCGTGGTTATATAAATTTTCATCTTATGAAGTTTCCCTATTTATGTTGAAGGTTTTAATGTTGCATTTGCTTTGCCTTCCTATGCTATTAGCTTTATGCTTCAATGATTTATTTTCTTACAGATTCCTATATATAGGAAGTGGGTTAGACTTAAAAGTGTTTGATATTTTCTTCTTGATACTCTCTTTTGTGTTTCAATTCTTATTCTTATGAGAGCATAATTAAAATCTCAAGCCTAGCTAAAAGGCTATAAAGAAAAGCGCTTGTTGGGAGACAACCCATCTTTTATTTTCAGTTTGTTTTTGCTTTTCTTAAGTCATGAAGTTTTTGCCTCTATAGCAACTTCATTGTATCTTTTTATTTTGGTTTTTTCTGCCAAGTTTAGCCTCTAATGCATTGAAAGTGCGAGGTATTGTTTTGCTGTCCAGAAACAGATTTCTGTCCTTCACTGTTAGAAAATCCCTGAATTTTATATTTTTATGATATTTTTAGACAGCAAGCTTGATACTTTTATCTATCTTTTGTTAGTTTTGAGTTTTCCGATTTGAGCTACTGAAGTGCCTCGAAAAATTCAATCTTTACAGACTGTTCAGTTTTTGACAGATTCTGCTTTTATTTGTATTCGTCTCTTTTACTATCGTGAAATGTGATACTCTAGAGGTGGAGTGTCATATTGAGGCTTAGTAAACAGTAGTTAATGCCCAATAAAGTTGTTTGCAATTTGTATTGAGTTGAACACATGTGCATTTTAATTTATGAGCACTAACCCTCTAATCAGTTTATGAGAAGTTTTGTGTGAAGCGAGTTTTTAAGTTTCAAATGAGAGGATAATGAAGAAATTGAAGATGGATCAGAGCTCAAGCTTGGGGATGCCCCCATGACACCCCCTCTGCTCTGAATATCAAGAACCATCAAGCGTCAAAGCTTGGGGATGCCCAAGGCATCCCCTCCTCTTCATCGACTATCATGAGGTCGTCTTCGTTGAACTAAGTTTTTATCACTTTACATATTATGTGCTATGCTTGGAGCGTCTTTTTGCTTTCAGTTTTGTTTGTTTGTTTGCTGGTCATATCCTTGTTGGATCCTATCTTTATTTGTGTGGGAGAGAGACACGTTCCGCTTTTTCATTTGAATACTCCTTTGCTTCGCTTATATCTTGTTGAGTATTCTTAGCTACTGTTTGTTTGCTAGTAAGCTCTCGTTTTTAGCTTTTATCTTGTTTAGAGCTGCTAGTTGTTGATGTTAAACTCTTTTGTTCTTCACTTATACTTGTTGGAGAGTTGTTATTGATAAATTGCTTGAATTGTCAAAGTGACAAAATGCTACCCATGTGATATTGGAATGAAATGAAAGCCTGCATAGTCTTGTAGATCATTGTGTGGATACTTGATGCTTCTCATTTGTTTTGAGATATTAAGATGAATGCTTAAACTTGCTGTTTATTTGAGTGGAAATTGATTAGTGAAGAAATACAGTTAAAAGCTTAAAACTGTGTGGTGTTTCGTAGTTGTTAATTCATAAAGCTAATCTTTCCATCAAAAGAACTATTTGGTCAACAAGGGAGACAGTATGGAGTGTTTATGGTTATGATTGGCTAATGTCTTATGTTATTCTGTTACCGGTTAATGTTGGATGTTTTCTTCAAATACCCCTTTTGCTAAGCCCAAAAATTCATACTGAGTGTAGAGTTTACTCGTGCATCCAAATCCTAAAGCCAAACTATCTTGCCAGCTGAGTCCACCATATCTACCTATGCATGGTATTTCTTGCCATTCCAAGTAAATTTGTCATGTGCTATCTTTAAAATATTCAAAATACTCTTTTTTGTGTGCCTCTGTTTTTAAGCTCATGAGGAAGCAGTAGAGAGCTAGATATAACTTGTGACAAGTAACGTCATTTCCCCCCTTTCACCCGGTGTCGATGGTTTACGTCTTTACTTGAATCAACCCGAAAGCAGCTTAAGCAAAATATAAATATAACTCACCATTCTCCTCTGCGCAATGAAAATCTGAGAAATCAGCTCAAAACATTGGACAGTGGTGAAACCAAGGAGAAAGAGGAATGTACTCGTTCCTCTAAAACCAGTTGCTCTCACAAGTCTAAAAGCCTTGCTTGTTATGGGGGACTAGATAACTTCTCTGTTGTGAAATCGTTTACGAAAGCATGCATCTCTCAAAATTGTTTAACTTCTGTTTTATAAAAATAAAAAACTCTAGAACATGACTAATCCCTGCTTCCCTCTGTGAAGGGTCTTTCTTTTACTTTTAATGTTGAGTCAGTTTTCCTTTTCCTTCTATCTCCACCGAACCAAACATATAGCATTGACCCTGGGTATCATTGATCATATTGCATCGTCAGATTAAACATGAATCTTTATATTGACTTTACCGTTGGAAGTTGAAGCTTTTTGCTAATACTTACATCTTCTTTGTTTTGATTCTCAAACACTTTTGTCATGGAACTATTACCTTTGAGAATTAATCAAATATGTGGGTCACATTGCTTTCATGTCTTTAACGTACTATTTATGAAAGGTTTTGCTTGAATGATTCAACTTGGTTATTCATTGCGTTCTTACTATCAATTATAGACAATTGTTTTGTATCACTTCATTCACATCCTATGCTTTACATTACTATCTTGATCAAGATTGTGTTGGTTGCATGTCTCATCAAAAATTATTTTGTTATCACTTACCTACTCGAGGACGAGTAGGAGTTAAGCTTGGGGATGCTGATACGTGTCAAACGTATCTATAATTTTTGATTAATCCATGCTAGTTTTGTGATGTTGTCACATGTTTTTAATACCATATTACATCATTTTTCTTTGCATTTTGTCGGACTAACCTATTGACAAGATGCTCAGTGCCAGTTCCCTGTTTTTGTCCTGTTTTTGTTGCAGAAAGTTACTTCTGGAAATATTCTCGAAATTAGACGAAAATTTACGGGGATTTTTTATTGGACAAATGAAGACCGGAGCCAAAAGGGCGACCCAGGGGGCAGCCCACAGTCCAGCGGCGACCTGTGGCCGCGGCCTAGGGTCCACCCGCGGGTGGGACCCGCCCCTGCCCTGTGAGGCACCCCTCGGCCGCCTCCGACGCCTATAAAATCACCCCCGACGAAAAAACCCTAACCCCTGAAGGATTTTCCCAAATACGATACAGAGCTCCACCGCCATCGCCGACAAGTTTCGGGGGTTCAGAAGGTCCTGTTCGGGTACCCTGCTGGGACGGGGATCGACCGCCGGAGCCATCTCCATCAACACCGCTGCTTCCCGTGATGAGGAGGGAGTAGTCCCTCACCGAGGTTGAGGCTTATACAAGTAGCTATGTGGTTATCTCTCTCTCCCATGATGTGATCATCGTTGTGATCATGAGCTTTATTAGTATAGTTGAATACATAATGTTTCCCTATGTGTAATGGATATGATGTTGCTCAAGTGGTGTTATCTAGTATAATTTGCGGAGTCACCGTTGTGATCACGGTACCACGGTGACAGTGAGGGTGCCGTGTGTGACTCTACGCATTAAGATTAGAGGGATCTTCATCATGAGTTTGTTCTTTATTATTGTTGGATTGAATAGATCATGAGGTTTCTTGATGCTTGTGTTATTGAAAAAAGAGACTATTCAAGAAATAGGTTGTGGTGTTTGTTAGTACTATCTTTGGATGCGGATAGTGACAGCATGAAGTGTCCATAGATGTGGAATACGAACTTTAAGGTGTGCTTTTCGTAGCCCTACGCAATTCTCATCCTATTTGATCCATGAAAGAATAATCTCCGAGTAACGTCTACCATGCATGTGTTTTTGTGGGAACTATCATGTGTTTAATTATGTTAATGATGTTGAGAGTAGTCACTAGTGAAAGTATGAAGCCTAGGCCTTGTTTCCAAGCATTGATACACCGTTTTTAGTCACTTTTTTTCACTTGTTTGCTTGCTGCCATTTTTATTACAGAATTACAAAATCACCTTTTACCATCCATATCACTTGCATTTTACTATCTCTTCGCCGAACTAGTGCACCTATACAATTAGCCATTGTATTAGGTGTGTTGGGGACACAAAAGACTTCTTGTATCTTAATTGCAGGGTTGCTTGAGAGAGGATATATTCACCTTACACCTCCCTGAGATCGATAAATCTTGGGTTACTCACTTAAGGGAAATTTGCTGCTGTCCTACAAACCTCTGCGCTTGGAGACCCAACAAGTCTACAAGAATAGAAACATGTAGTAGACATCAGCAGGCCTTATGGCAACAAAGAAATTCTTCTTCCTATACGGTTCTTTTTCCGTCAAAGATGGATCGGAGATAAGTTTCTGGGAGGATAGGTGGCTAGGTACTACCACGCTCCGAGAACAGTATCCAGCTTTAGACAATATTGTTCTTCGACGTCATAAAAGCGATACGCTAGCTCGGGTGATGGAGACTTTCCCACCAAATGTGACGTTCCGGCGAGATCTTGTTGGTCCCCGGCTAGCATCTTGGAATGAGTTGGTACAACGTCTGACTTCAGTCAATCTGACGCAGGGGGGCGATGAGTTTCGACGGAATTTCTACAAGAATGGTAAATTCTCGGTGAACTCTATGTACAAAGCACTAATCCAAACGGATGTGACAGTAGATAATAATCACACAATTTGGAAGATGAAGATTCCACTAAAAAACAAAAGTCTTTGCATGGTATCTTCGTCGAGGAGTAATTCTCACTAAAGATAACCTTGCGCAACGTAATTGGCATGGAAGCAAAAAGTGTGTCTTCTGTCATAAGGACGAGACTATTAGGCACTTATTCTTCGATTGTAAATTTGCTAGTTCTATATGGTCAATCATCCAGATAGGTTCTACCTTATACCCATCACGAAGCATTGCAAATATTTTTGCCAATAGGCTGAATGGTGTGGATCATAGGTTTAAACAACTTATTAGGGTGGGAGCGATAGCCGTTATATGGTCGCTTTGGCTGTGTAGAAATGACAAGATTTTCAATGATAAAAATTCGTCTCTTATGCAGGTTATCTACAGGAGTACAACTACGCTCCGTTTGTGGTCTCCGTTGCAACGTGTGGAGCATCACGACCTGTTTACGGAGGTGTGTACAAGACTGAACGATACAGCGAGAGACTTTTTATCTCAACATGGATGGCAGCATAATTTTGTGATCGGCCCTCCACCATCATAGGCGTTTTTACAATTTCTCATCATGATATGTAATTCGCCTCTTTATTTATCTTGGTACTGCTGGATTTGTGTCGGCTGTGTGCATCCTAACTATGCAGAGGCCGGGTGTAATACTTAATTTTTTTAAGTAATAAAACTCCCTTTATCGAGAAAAACCTCAACGGAGAGATGTAGAAAATCTAAGGACGTGTTGATACGTGTCAAACGTATCTATAATTTTTTATTGATCCATGCTAGTTTTGTGATGTTGTCACATGTTTTTATTATCATATTAATCATTTTTATGTATTTTGTCGGACTAACCTATTGACAAGATGCCCAGTGCCAGTTTCCTGTTTTTGCTGTTTTTGTATTTCAGAAAATCCACCACAGGAAATATCGTCGGATTGAGCTCAAAATTTACAGAGATTTTTTATGCGACGGAAGACACCAGAAGATCAAAGGGCAGCCCTGGGGGCCACCCACAGGGCAGGGACGGCCTCCTGCCATGGCCCCCCTTGGCCCGCGGGTGGGACCCGCCCCTGCTCCTGGTGGGTCCCCTCGGCCCCCTCCGACGCCTATAAAATCCCTTAAACCCTAAAAACGACGGGGCGGCCATTATTTTCCAGAAAAGTCATCTCGAGGCGCCGTCAACTCAAACCCTAGTTCGGGGGTGATTCTGAAGCAGATCCCGGCACTCTGCCGGAGGGGAGATCGATCCCGAAGGGCTCTTCATCGCCATGCCTTCCTCCGGGATGATTTGTGAGTAGTCCCACCTTGGACCTTGGGTCCATGGCAGAAGCTAGATGGTAGTCTCTCTCTTGTGCTTCATGTCTTATGATCTTGTGAGCTGCCTAACATGATCAAGATCGATTATTGTAATGCTATGTAATGTGTTTGCTGGGATCCGATGGATTATAAAGTTATGATCAAACTGTGCATGATTCTTATATGTTGATTTATGTTCTTGCATGCTCTCCGATGTGCGTAGTTACCTTGGCCAAATGATTGTGTGTATCTCCAAGAGAGAGTATTTATGCTAGATAGTGGGTTCATGCCCCCTTTTGTTCCTGGGCACGAGTGACAGAAACGTCTAAGGACGAGGGTGTGCTGTTGCTACTAAGGATAAAACAGCGGTGTTAAAGTCTATTTTGATATTTAATATTGCTTACTTCATGCGCTTTACTTAATGCAAATGTCTGTTGCTTGCAACTTAATACCGATGGGTGACGGGCTGGATAGCGATCCCACGGTGGACTTTTTAGACAAACATGCTGTTGGACTCAACGGTCTTTGTTCATTGTCGTGATGCCTACTTAAATATTATCATGTTCTTTTTGTCATAGCTAGATTAAGTTTGTGTTATAATCTTGTCAATTGCCCAGCTGTAATTTGTTTACCCATCATATGAATGTTCTTTTTACTCGAGAGACTCCACTAGTGAGCCCATGGGCCCCAGTCCATCTTTTTACATTGATTGCAACCTTTATTCATCACTTTTCACCATCATTACTCCCCTGGTCCATTTTCATATTTCATCTATTTTACTATACAATTAACCGCTTTGTTTTCTGCGAGACCGGAAAGATTGACAACCTTTCCGCCGTTGGGGGCAAAGTATTTTGATTGAGTGTGTGCAGGTCCACGTCTATTGAAGATTAAGCAACAGAGATCTTCAACATTCACTTTGTTGTTGATTTTAAGGTCCTACTGGTTCGATAAACCTCGGTTCGTTATCGAGGGAAAACTGCTGCTTGCTACATCTCCGCCTTCGCTTGGGGCACCACCCAACTCTTCATCAGTAGCAATCACGTGTCAAGGCGGAGAAAAGATCCACATGGATTCGTATTTTTTGCGTTTGAACATAAAGGTTACTGCATTTTCTTAATCCTTAGTTGCTTCCCGATTGTCAACAATTTGTGATGAAGAACTTGATAAGGTTCATGGTGAGAGGATGGCTCATTCCATGCTTTTGTCCCCACGTCCATGAAACCCGACATGTTAACCCAAATGTTCTCGAACTTGAACAACCTTTGAGCCGGGGTCCTCTATCACTTCAAGAAGCAAAGGGAAACGATCCAATGATGAGAGGGGCATCAAGGATATAGTCTTTGAAATGGATGTCCCGTTCTTCATTGCAATTTTTTTGTCTAAGTTTGCTACGGGTCGACAAGGTTGGGGACGAGCAAGCTTGGTGACGGTGAAGGTTGGTTATTTTGGAAATTATCGATGTTGCAATGTTTTAAATTGCTATTAAGGACTATTGTTTTTGCTGTATACCCGAAATGCTGGAAGGATTTCTGGATGTATTCTGTAAATGGATATCTCGAGTGCTCCGGACCTGTTTTTGGGTGGGACACAAATGTTGGATGAGTTTATTATTTTTGTTGCAAACATCACGTACTTTCCAACATTTTTGCTACAACCAAGTTTCGACTTATTGTATATGATGTTGGTTTTGTTACACGGATATGTCCAAAATGCTACAACATTTGTGGCTACATGTTATAAGTTTTTACAGATTGGAAGAAAAATGTCGCAAAACAACATCCCACTTTCTAAAAATGTTACATATACAAACATAAAAATTGCTACGTGCGAATTTTTTTTGTTGCGACGACAGACGGGCAGGGTTCGTTCAGTTAAGTGGATCAAACGGTTCCGGAGACGTACGGCTAATACTTTTAAGTTTTCTCCCAAAAATAAAACACAGGTTTTGAAGGTGGATTTCATTTTTTGTTTGAACATAAAGATTACTGCATTTCCTTAGCTGCTTTTTGGTTTGTCAACAACTTGTTATGAAGAATTTGATAAGGTTCACGGTGAGACGATGGCTTCCATGCTTTTGTCGCCACATCCATGAAACCCGGCATGCTAACCCAAATGCTACAAAGGACTATGAGTTTTTTATATATACCGACGGTGAAATGCTGGAAGAATTTCCGGACGCACTCTACAAAAAGGATATCTCCGGTGCTTCAAACATGTTTCTGTGATGTTGGATGCGTGGGACACAAATTTGGATAAGTTGGTTGTTTTTGTTGGTGCTTTGAAATTTTGAAGGAGGGGAAGGGAAACAAAGGCGGAGCAGAGCAGAGCGGACAAGATCCAAAACAAAGGTTTTGTCGTCGCTGGTGATACTACACTATGCAGCGGCATACGCAGCCTGCCTGTCGATGGCCCGATGGGTCGCTCTGCCGTAAGAGCAACTCCAGCCGTCCCCCCAAGAGCTCCCCAGGATCACTTTTTCGACGCCGGCGGGCGATTTTCCTCCCAGTCGCCCCTCCAGGGTCTCGTTTTTCGCCGGATTTGGCCCAAAAGTTATCCGGCGTACCCAGACCGAACCCACCGCGCTGGGTTCGGCCTAGGGGCGCCGGCATAAGGGAAAAGCCGCGCGGGCCAGCCCTGTTGGCGAGACAACACTGATTCCCGTCGGATTTTTTCGGCTCCCTTCATTCCTCCTTCTCCATATCCCGTAGCTCCCGCCATTTCTCGCCGCGCGCGCCAGAATCACCTCCAAATGGCGCCGAAGAAATTCAACAACCCACGAGCCACCGGCGGCGAAGAACCACCGGCGGCGAAGAGGACGGGGGCGGCCGCCGGGAGGGGGAGGGGGCGGCCGGAGTGCGTGAGCAACATCGAGTGGGCGGAGGAACTCGGTCGAATGAAGACGGTCAGCGCCGACCGCAAGGGAAGGGGCGAGAGGAAGAAGGCCAAGGAGGCGGAGGAGGCGATGGAGGCACGACGAGCGGTCTCGAACCTGGTGGCGGCGGCCGAGCGGGGGAAACCGTGCTTCCCTGCGCCGCCGCCTCTGTTTGCGCCGCACGAGTGGTACATGAGCCAGCGCGACCTCATCCTGCACGAGATACCAGCACCGACACCGACACCGACCCTGACCCCGACGATGACCCCGACGCCGACGCCGACTCCGCCAACGGAAGGCTCTGCCACGAAATCGATGCCGAGCTCCGTCGCAACGCCGGCATCATCGTCGCCGAGCCCTGCACCACCATCGGCCGACCCCGTCGTGGTGCAAGTGGACGACGACGAGCCGGCTGTTTGAGTTCGACGGCCGATTTGTGGCCGCTTTTGATCGCCGAATTGTGTCTATGTTTTTTATCGCCAAACTTTGTGGCTGGATCACCGAACTTGTGATCGCCGATTTGTAGCGGGAACATGTTGATTAAAAAAAAACGTCATGGGGGCGAAAACTTGGGGGGCGACTGGAAACCGTGGCCTCCCCAAGGTTTGGGGAGCGCCGATGGAAGGGAAAAAAAAAAAAAAAAAGGCCATCGCCGGATACCTGAGGCCAACGGCTGGAATTGGTCTAAGGCCGGGGCGGTGAGCGGAGGAATTAATTAAGGCGATATCTCCCATCACACGCGGATCCTGCCTGGGTGCTGCACGTGGACTGCACTGTTGCGTCATCCAGCAGATGGATGGATCGACCATATCGTCGTCGTCCTCTGCGTCGCGCGCCTTCGCCTGTGTTGTGTGGCGCCCTCTCGACAATGCCACGCGCGCCGATCCTGTAGAGCTAGGAATTTGTTACCGGTAACAACCTGCTAGCTGTCCTCCCGTTTAGGGAGTACGTAAGCTTGTACTGGAATAGAGTACAGGTGCGGGTCTAGAAAGAGCATGGCCTGACAGTGACAGAGCGACAGCTCCTCCGATCCGCTCCTGTTGACAGAGTGCGAGAGCGATCGAGATGGGCAGCGTCGGCGTCGGCGGCTCGCCGGAGCAGGACGCGGCGCCGGTGTGCGTGACGGGGGCTACCGGGTACGTCGGCTCGTGGCTCGTTCGCACGCTGCTGCGGCGGGGCCGCCGCGTCCACGCCACGGCGAGGGACCCGGACAAGGCGTGGCGGATGCTGTCGGCGGTGGAGGGGAAGGAGCGGCTGATGGTGTTCCGGGCGGACATGGCCGAGGAAGGGAGCTTCGACGACGCCGTCGCCGGGTGCGCCGCGCTCTTCCACGTCGCCGCCTCCATGGACCTCCACCTCCTAGCGCCCGACCACCACCACGTCGGTAAGCCGCGCGTTCACCTCGCACTGTTGACTTTCTGATCACATGGTATGGTAGACAGTATACAGTACTGCGCTGTATTAGTGCGTGTTTGTCGGATGATCGGATCTAGTTTTGCCCAGACAGTGCGCCGTACGTCCCGCTGCCACTCACATGATTCACATCACAGAACTGCTGATCATTGACCATTTGTACTTGCAGAGGAGCGCGTGAGGTCGCAGGTGCTGGAGCCGGCGACGCGTGGCACCATCAACGTGCTGCGCTCCTGCGTCCGCGCCGGGACCGTCCGGCGGGTCGTCTTCACCTCCTCCGTCAGCACGTTGTCGGGCGCCGAGGAGGCGGCCGTCGTCGACGAGTCGTGCCTCCGAGACCTCGACGACGTCTGGGCCACCAAGCCCATCGGCTGGGTACTACTTACTCACAGTTCTGCGAGGTCACCTGCTCCGATCTCTCCGAGACTGACTGACCGACGATGCAACGCAGATGTACATCCTGTCGAAGCGGCTGGCGGAGGAGGCGGCGTTCGGGTTCGCGCGGGAGCACGGCCTCGACCTCGTCTCCGCCGTCCTTCCCACCGTCGCCGGCCCGTTCCTGACGCCCGCCGTGCCCACCAGCGTCCAGCTCCTCCTCTCCCCCGTAACACGTACGTCCGCCACCGCTAAACCTCTACGGTTCAGAGACACAAAGATGGCCTGCCGTCCGGTCGGCCATTTCTTTGCCTGACATGACACGAGGTTTCTCCTCCGTTTTACTTGCAGGCGATCCGAAGCTGTACGCGCTGCTGGCGTCGGTGCACGGGAGGTTCGGGTGCGTGCCGCTGGCGCACGTCCAGGACGCCTGCGACGCGCACGTCTTCCTCATGGACGCGCCGGGAGCCCACGGGCGGTACCTCTGCGCCGGCAGCAGCCACCCGATGGCCCACATCGCCGGCGTCCTCTCCTCGCGTTACCCTCCGTTCAAGCCGGCGGAAAGGCAAGCATGCAGCTGAGCTGGTATCATTTTTCAGGTGTTTTTCTGTGGCCTGGTAGATGATATCTGGACTACTTTTTGATGCAGGTTGAGTGAGGATTTCGACGGTTCCAGCCCGTCCGTGGTGTCGTCCAAGAGGCTGCTCGATCTGGGGTTCAGGTTCCAGCATGATGCGACGGATATCTTCAGGGACATTGTTGCGCAGTGTGTTGATCATGGGTTCTTGGAGCGGCCTGATGATGGATGTAATTGATGGGGGTTTAGCATCAGTCGGATACTAGTTGAATTTGGCGTGGCGTCACGCCACGCCTTTGGCGTTTTTTTTTTTTTTTTTTGGAATATATATATTTTTTGTTTAACAAAATGTTGGCTAAATTGTAATGATCAAACATTTTTTTTAATGAATAGGTAGCATTTTTTTTTGTGAGCATGCATTTGAATTACTTCTAAATAGTGACAACATTTGAATATTCGGGGAATTTTTTTTTTCCTTTTAGCATACGTTGCACCCATTGTATTTTAAAATGTCCCAATTTGGCGAGATTTGTCATCTATTTTATCAAAAATTTCACTATATTGTTTCTTTAAATTTTGACTAATTTGGAAATGTCAAATTCTATTGGAATTTTTGCTTAACTGAAATGTTAAATTAGAGTCCATAATTAGAGGGAATACATAGTGTGATCTTTTTTTTTTTTAGGAAGTGTAGAATCTTGGGAATTTTTTTTTTGAATTCTAATTACTTTCAAAAAAAAATTCTAATTAGCAATACCTTTCGAAAAAAATATTTTTTGCGAAGTTTAATTTAAATTGAATTCACATTTAGAAGATAAGTTTTTTTTTTTTTAAGTTTGATGTAAAGCAAAGCTGTATATAGAAGAAGCAAATCTTTTTTTTTTCCATCCCGCTCGATGAAGTGGACAAATTTTAAAAGGTAACCAAAGTTCCGAAATATTCAAACTTGAATTCTTATTATGCGCTTTTTTATTGCAAGTATTATTTCGGCATTTTTTGTGAGTATCGTTGAAATATTTAAATCTCAATTTTTATTATGCGGCATGAATATTATTTTTAAGATTATTTGTATATTGCTTTTTCATGCAAATTTATTGTTTTTTTTTGTTTTCTTGAAATATTCATGTATTTGGTTTTAAAATAAAGCGGCTATAATACTGTGAAATTTGAATGGGTATCATATGCCATAAGTTTTTTTTTCCCTTTTTTTTTGTTGCAAGTATTATTTCGGTTTTTTTTGTGAGTATCGTTGAAATATTCAAATTTGAATCTTTGTTATGCGGCATGAGTATTACTTTTAAAGTTAATTAAACTAAATGGGATGACCTTTTTTTTTTTTTTTTGGTAATACTGTGAAATTTGAATGGTTATGATGTGCCTTAATTTTTTTTTTGTGCAAGTATTCTTTCGTCATTTTTGTGGCTATTTTTTTTATTTTTTGTATTCTAATACTGTGAAATTTGAATGGGTATCATATGCCATAAGTTTTTTTTCCCCTTTTTTTGTTGCAAGTATTATTTCGGTTTTTTTTGTGAGTATCGTTGAAATATTCAAATGTGAATCTTTGTTATGCGGCATGAGTATTACTTTTAAAGTTAATTAAATTAAATGGGGTGTTTTTTTTTTGTTAATACTGTGAAATTTGAATGGTTATGATGTGCCTTAATTTTTTTTTTGTGCAAGTATTCTTTCGTCATTTTTGTGAGTACCGTGGTGTAAATAATTAAATTATGGAATTATGCGTGTTTTTTTTTTGAATTCTAATTACTTTCAAAAAAAAGAAATTCTAATTTGCAATACCTTTCAAAAAAAAATTATGTTCTGCAAAGTTTAATTTGAATTGAATCCACATTTAGAAGATAAGTTTTTTTTTTTTAAAAAAAACTTAATGTAAATCAAATCCGTTTTTGGAAGTTTTTAGGAGATACGTTTTTTTTTTAAGTTTAATGTAAATCAAATTCGTATTTAGAAGAAGCAAAGCTTTTTTTTTTCCATCCCGCTCGATGAAGTGGACAAATTTTAAAAGGTAACCAAAGTTCCGCAATATTCAAACTTGAATTTTTATTATGCGGCAATTTAAATGAAATATATGAGTAGAAGTTTATTTTTTTTATTTTTTTTAAAACCGGTCGAATTTGCAGCATTTAGCAGCAAAAAAAAAAAAAAAAAAAAACGCGTGAGACCCACTGTGACGTCATGCTGACGTCACAGGGGGCAGATCAACCCGCGGCGGCGCTGGGCTCGCCGGCGGCGCGCCACGGCGTTCCGGGACGCGCGCGTGCGCGCGGCCGACGCGCCCGGATGCGGGGTGCCTGCAGGTGGCGGCGCCGCCTCTTGTAGGTCGCCGGACCGGCGGCGGCGGCGTCCAAACGCGGCGGACGGCAGCGGGTGCGGCGGCGCCGATTCCGCCGCGCGCGCGGCGTCCCGGCGGCCAATCGGCGGCGAGGAGGAAGAGGCGGCGGCGGCGAAGCTCCCCGAGCGCTTCGATCCGTGCGGGGAGGCGCGGATAGGCGGCGCGCCGCGCCGGCGGCCGCGGCGGCATCGCCGCCGCGCGGGGAAAGAGGAAGGGGACGGGACGGTCTGCGGCTATTTTACATAGACGTCCTCGAGGTTTTTCAGTATTGCGAACTGGTCCTTTGCTGCGGTAGAAGGTGGACTGCGGGTTCGATTTTCGGCTTTTGGAGGGACGTTTCTGCAAAAGCGTCATCGACGCGTTCGAGGGCCGTCCGATCGCCTTCCGACGGCCGGGATCGCAGGCACTGTAGTTACTGTACAAACTACAGTAACTACTGTTCCAAGAACAGTAGCAGGAGGCCTCCCAGGCCTCCATTTCGTCCGTCTTTTATATAAAGAGAGATGGCTGCTTCGGCTGCGAACTAGTAGGATGAGATATGTAGGAGGGGTACATTTCAGTTGCAAAAGCTCGATCATTTGTGGAATGTATTTGAGGCAAATTGAAAAACTTGTTCAGACATTTTGAACTAATAATCAGGGCCAGCATGTGCGAGGAACAGGGCCCCAAAAATTAGGAGCCCCGAAATCTTACCTAAATACGTCAAATTTTTTGTCATGGCTCTGGGTTTTCAGAGCTCGGCCCCCAAATTGCATATCATTGGTAAGTCGATTGTTGATTGACCAAAAGAGTTCACATTTTGCACCGAGTGAAATGTGAAGTGAGGTGAGTATGAACCTTTTACCCGGGAAGGCCTCGCTTGAGCCCGCACTTGCTTCCTTTGTTATGGTGGTGTCGACCGGCGTAGTTCAGTGGGGTGGCGAGATGTGATGTTTCGGGCAAAATCCATTGTGCCAACTTTGGTTGGAAGCAACTATGTCTTATTTGGACGTCTTGTTTCCCTCGTCGGAGGCATTGTCGTAGAGCATCCATAATTCGTCCTATGAGAACAATAAAATTCTAAGAAGGGTAAAAGTTGGCCGAATTTTCACAAAACGGATAATTAGGATACAAATTTGTGAAATAAATAGTTAATATCGATGATGACAAATTAGGGTGCTAACAACTAGAATTCACTAAAAAATGGCCATTAGTTTGAGTAGGGATTTCTGGCTGTCAGCTCCAGTCCGGTGCTCCTTTTATTAATTTACAAGGTTTAAAAAGTCTTGAACATTTTTGAGATGTACTCAGTGATGTCTCTTACAAACATGTTAAATCTCACTTAATTTTTTTGTGCTCCGTGCTACATAGAAATTAAAATAGTATGGATCCGAGTATTGTGAAAAGTGCATATTTCAAAACTACAAAATTTGTAAGATTTCAATTTTTATGTAGAGTAGAGTTTAAAACAAATTAGCGTTGCAATTTTACATGGTCGTAGGATACATCATTGATTATGTACAACATTGGTTTCACATTTTTTAAACTTGTAAATATGATCTTCGAGTTTTTAAAATAAAGGGCTCGAGCCAAAATGAGTTTTTGCTGCTGAACATTATGGGCCTACGTGCATGGAAATGATCCATCTGATCGACTGACTCGTCCAGGCCCAACACAGCCCAGAATACTGGACAGCCATTGGCCGGTCCTACCCGTCAGGCCACGCGTCGTTATCCCGCGACGCGATTCCAGAAGCGGCGGCAAGCTTCCACCGGCTTCCTTTCCCCTGCTCTTTATCGGCCGACCAGGAGAGAGAGAGGGGGACGGAGAGAGAGACGACGACGATGAGGGGGTGGAGAGAGGAGGTGGTGGCGCTGTCGCTGCAGGCGCACGGCCACGGCGACGACGACCGGCCGGAGAAGCCGCGGCGCTATGGGGTGACGGAGATGAGGAGCCCCTGCTACTCCTTCCGCCCCGCCCACCACGCGCTCCAGGTCCGCCGGCCCCAGCCCAGTCCCCTCCATTTCCATTCATTTATCCGTCGATGCATTGCATCGAAAGCGAATTTGAAGCGGGCGCAGTTCGATTTGACATGCGCGCGTCTCGTTCGAAATCAGCAGCTTATTTCCCCCCAAATTCAAGCTGGACTCCCGTCTGGTTCATAATTAGTCGTGCGATTAGCTCTGTAGTGCTTAGAATCAACGGATACATGTGGAAGAGTTGGAGTATACAACGATTACGGTTCGATTCGTAGATCATTGTTCGGTGTTAACAGTTTACTCGTCCAAATGGACTGCACGATCGATGCTGATTCGTGTACTCTGGTCGAGTTCGAGTATATGCTTTCACTCAGATTTGCGAGCGTATAGGCTTATTGATGTGAGTGTGATTGACATGTACGGGAGCCACTATGAATTTGTATAAGACAGTTGCACATGCAGATTGCGAAATGAGGAAATGGGCCTTCATTATTTTGTGCACAATTTCCCCATTTCGCCATCACAGCCCCTTTGCATGTGTGATTTCCCCATTTTGAGTGTGAATTCAGATCCAGACTCCCTGTTGTTTCATTTTGAAGGAAGGAAAAGGTTTCACACGTCCATCTAGAATACTTATTCTTTCTTCTAGAATAGAATGCTGCACGCAATCTTATAATGAAGATGAACCATCCTGCGTATGAAAATGTGAAGATATAACAAGAATTATGACAATAAGGACACGTGTAATAGCTCCTTTTTGGGTTCCTACTTACCAAACGGCTATGTTGCTTACCAATAATGCTGCATATTTTCACTATCTAGCCAGTTCTGGTAGCAGATTCTCAAGCCTGCTATATTTCATTTCAGGAAATATTCGATTCGATCGGTCCTTTTGTTGATGGTCTGAAGTTTTCTGGTGGATCTCATAGTTTAATGGGAAAAGAACTGATTAGAGAGATCACTGATTTGGCACACAAGAATGACATGTATGTGAGCACAGGTGATTGGGCAGAGCATCTTTTGCGTCAAGGACCCTCTTCTTTCAAGCAATATGTGGAGGTATGTAGATATCACAATGTGTTCGTGTTTCGTTTCAAAAAAAAAAAAACAATGTGTTCGTGTATGTTATATGCACAAACATGTCTGAAGCCACATACATGACACAAAACATATTGTTGCAGGAGTGCAAAGAGTTAGGGTTTGACACCATTGAGCTGAACGCTGGATCTCTCAAGCTCCCTGAAGAGGCAATACTGAGATTAGTTCGCCTTATAAAGAGTAGTGGTTTGCAAGCAAAGCCCCTGTTTTCAGTGAAGTTTGACAGTTCTGATATTCCTGCATCTGGTGATAGGGCGTTTGGGGCTTACATTGCTCCAGTGAAGCAGAGCTCAGGTAACTAGAAGCACTACCTTTCCTCTGTACTCATATATATATGCAGTGCTATTTCTCCAGTCCCTAGGGAACATTGCCAACATTTCTCAAATCAATATCATTTTTCTTGTAAGTCGGAACTTAGTCATTGACAACTCTCGGGATCTTTAGTTGTTATTGGGGAAAGTACCGTGTTCCTCTAACTGTTTTTCTGAAAGATTGTGACCTTCACTCAGCTGCATTGCACTCCCTTATTTACAACACATGCTGCTATCGACAAAAATAAATACTCACAGCACCATGTTTGGCATTTTGTGCTCTTCATCTGCAGAAAGAGTTGAAGACGTTGACCTGTTGATCAGGAGGGCTGAGAGATGCTTGGAGGCAGGTGCAGATATGATCATGATTGACGCCGACGATGTTTGCCAGCGCGCCGACTCTCTCAGGGCGGACATCGTCGCGAAGATTGTCGGCCGGCTCGGGCTCGAGAAGACCATGTTCGAAACGTCCAGCGCCAACACCTCTGAGTGGTTCGTCAAACGATACGGCCCACGGGTACGAACTAACCCTCTCCCCTTCCCTGAAACTGCAGACTTTTTGCACGCTGTGTTCTATGATCTGATCCTCCTTGAAACTGATCTGTGATCGCAGGTGAACCTCTTCGTCGACCACTCTGAGGTGATGAATCTGGAGCGTCTCCGAGGCTTCGACACGCGCAGCGGTGGCCGGCCCTTGCTCTCTTCGCCGTTCTTCCTGATGCGACGACCTTTCGTACTGTGATAGGCTGAACTGAGAACTAAAGCCATGTGTTGATGGAGTTGAGTCCTGGAACTGAGGCAGTGTGTCGGTACTTAGTACTCCATGTGTTGATGGAGTAGTAGCAAGTATAATAAGGCGATAGCTTGTGTGTTCTGGTTCTGCTGCGGTGTGACTTCTGTTGTCGTAAATGGATGATGTGTAGTATCTATTACTAGTTGAATTTGGCGTGGCGTCACGCCACGTCCTTGGTGAGTTTTTTTTATACAATATATATATTTGTTGTTCACCAAAATGTTGGCTAAATTGGAATGTTCAAACATGTTTTTATTTTGCTATGAGTAGGTAGCAGTTTTTTCGTGAGCATTCTTGATATATTTTGTAGAATATTTAAATATTTAGTGGTTTGAAATGTTCGAACATGTTTGTATTTCGACGTCAACATTTAATTGAAATTAGAAAAATTCATTTGAATTTGATTCCACATTTGGGGAAAGTTTGCTCGTATGGTGTCGAAATATTGGCCAAACTGAAATGTTCAAATATATTTGTATTTTGCTATAAGTGCATACCGTTTTTTTTTGTTTTAGCATTTTTTGATATATTTATGAAATATCATAGTTTTTTTTGCTATGAATAGGTAGCATTTTTTTGTCAGCATTTTTTATATATTTTGCAGAGTATGCAAAAAATTAGTAGTTTGAAATGTTCGAATATGTTTGTATTTCAGCGACAATATTAAATTAAATTTAGAAAATATGTAATTGAATTACCTCCAAATGGTGACAAAAGTTGACTAATGCGAAAAAAAATCTCTAGCATAAATAGTTTGTATGTATTTTTCTGTTTGTTTCGATTTGTTGCTCGTATTTTTTTTCAAATGGATATATTTGGAGATGTTCATTTATAATTTGTTTGAATTCCAAAAATTGGTGAAAGTGGGAAGCTATTCGTTTTTTTGTTTTTTTTTTGTTTTTCAAACGCTCAGATTTGGAAGCCGTTGAAGATTTCGAAGTTTCCAAATTGTTTTCAAATATGTTTTTCATTTTGCTATGAGTAGGTAGCATTTTTTGTGAGCATTTATTTTTTATTTATTTTGTAGAATATGCAATCATTTAGTAGTTTGGAATGTTTGAATATGTTTGTATTTCGGGTTCAATATTCAATTGAAATTAGGAGAAATGCATTTGAATTACCTCTAAAAGGTGACAAAATTTGGGTATTCCATTTTTTCCCCTTTAGCATAACTTGTTTGTATGTAATCTCCTGATTGTTTTGATATATTACTCGTGTTTTCCACTGGATATATTCGGAGATATTGATTTTAAAAGTCGGTGAACGTGGGAAGCTGTTAGTCCGGTTTTTTCCGTTTTCCAAATGCTCAGATTTAGATAACGCTGGAAATTTGGAAGTTTTCAAATTTAAAATTTGATTATACGGCATAAGTAGTAAACGCTTATTTTTTGTGTGTAAATGTTGTTATATTTGTCGTATTTGTGAGTACTGTGGTGGGAGAAATTCAAAATTTAAGGTATACACATTCGAAATTTGTGTAGTTTTGAATGTATCGAAATTAAAAAGGAGAAGTTTATGTTTATAAATTGTTTAAATTTCAAAGTTGTTGAAAGCTGTTCGCATGTGTTTTTTTCTCGTGTTTTTTTTAATGCTCAGATCTGGAAGGCATTGAAAATTTTAGAAATGTTCAAACTTGCATGCCGCGCATGTGTGTTAAATTTTGGTAAAATTTGACGGAATTTGTAGTGTGAAGTATTATCAGTTTTTTTGTCAGCATTTTTGATATATTTTGCAGAGTATGCAAATATTTAGTAGTTTGAAATGTTCGAACGTGTTTGTATTTAGCGACAATATTAAATTGAAATTAGAAAATATGCAATTGAATTACCTCCAAATGGTGGCAAAATTTGGATAATGCGAAAAAAATTCTCTAGCATAAGTAGTTTGTACATATTTTTCTGGTTGTTTTGATATATTGTTCGTGTTTTTCCAAACGAATATATTCGGAAATGTTGACTTATAATTTGTTTGAATTTTGAAAATTGGTGAAAGTGGGAAGCTATTCGTTTTTATTTTTTCCGTTTTTCAAAATACTCAGATTTGGAAGCCGTTGAAAATTTCGAAGTTTCCAATTTTTTTTTCAAATATGTTTTTCATTTTGCTATGAATAGGTAGCATTTTTTGTGAGCATTTTTTTATTTATTTTGTAGAATACGCAAACATTTAGTAGTTTGAAATGTTCGAACATGTTTGTATTTCAGGGTTAATATTCAATTGAAATTAGGAGAAATGCAATTGAATTACCTCTAAATGGTGACAAAATTTGGGTATTCCTTTTTTTTTCCTTTAGCATAACTTGTTTGTATGTAATCCCCTGATTGTTTTGATATATTACTCGTGTTTTCCCCTGGATATATTCGGAGATATTGAGTTATAATTTGTTTGAATTTCAAAAGTTGGTGAAAGTGGGAAGCTATTAGTACGCTTTTTCTGTTTTTCAAATGCTCAGATTTGAAAATTTTGAAGTTTTGAAACTTAAAATTTGATCGTACGGCATAAGTAGTAAACGCTTATTTTTTTGTGTGTAAATGTTGATATATTTGTCGTATTTGTGAGTACCGTGATGGGAGAAATTCAAATTTTAAGCTATACACATTCAAAATTTGTGTAGATTTGAATGTACCGAAAATTAAAAAGGAGAAATTTATGTTTACAAATTGTTTGAATTTCAAAGTTGTTGAAAGTTGCTCGTATGTGAATTATTTTTCTCATGTTTTTTTAATGCTCAGATCTGGAAGGCATTACATTTTTTAGAAATGTTCAAACCTGCATGACGCGCATGTGTGGTAAAATTTGGTAAAATTTGCCGGAAATTGTAGTGTGAAGTATTATCAGCTGGTAATTAGCGTGGAGGAGACCGGATTTTTTTTTTTGAACTAACAGTGACTAATATTTTTAATTTTGTTTTTTTTTTCTGACAAAGTAGAAAATTATCTAGGTACTATTTTAACAAATTTTAAGTAAAGTTGACATTTTTTCTAGTTCATGTGGGATATTTGAAGGTATTTTTTAAGTTGTGGTTCACAAATTGTAGGAAAAAAAATTGTTTGCTAAAGAAACTACCACTGCAAAACTATGTTTTTTTATATGAGATGGGAAATATTGAATTTCGCAGATTGTAGTTAAAATTTTGGTCTCCGCAGGAAAATTACCTAAAAAATCACCGTTGGAGAACCACCTTTAAAAAATTTGTGTTGTAAATGTCTATGGGTTCGAGAAATCTAAGAATATGTAGCTCACATATTGCAGACAAACATTTGGAATATGTAATAGTTGTACAGTGCTCGATCGCTGAGGGGGTGAGAAAGTGACCGTCTTTCATATATAGTATAGTAGGCCAAATTTAATTTCAGTGCGTCGGCACGACGCAACATTTTTTGAATATTTGTGTGAATTTTAATTTTAGGAAAATTTAAATTTATATGCGACGACGGTGGTGTTGTGGGAGAGTTCATATTTGGAAAATGTGAATATTTTAAAATTGTGCACATGCGGAGGACCGCTTTGGGTATTTTTTTATCCATATAGGTTGATTGTAGCTAAGTAATTAAGTATATATGCTGTGGATTGTAGATATGAAGAAACTTGAACAAACTTTTTGGGGATCACCTCAGTTAGTCATGCAGCATTACAACAATGTGCCCCCTCGATCGTTATGTCGTGCCACTAAGAAAAGCAAATGCACTATAGTGGAGGCAGGAGGGTAAATGAAATGACAATTCAACATGTGTATCAGTATACCATTGGAAAGTAAGCCAGAAATGTGGTTACATGAAAAAAAACAGAAACTAAATCCTCATCCTTTCTTCTATGGAATATCAGTATAACAACAGAAATTAAATTCTCTCTTTCGGGGACATTTTCCATTAGCATAAGTGAAAAATAAAGTGTATCATAGCTTCGCACTCATATATATCTTTCAATCAATAGTTGATGTAGATTGATAGTGGTCTAGTACGGCGACTACTGATACACACTTATCATTGTATGAGCAGTCTCAGCACCGGAAAACATGTGAGGTTAATATTTACTACTTGAAAGTAAACTATAAACCATTTGAGGTCATATATGACAGGTGTGCTTTCTCAAATGATCTCCCTGATCTCTCATCCGTGATAATGACTTTGCATATACCCAGTTCGTTGAAAATGAATGAAGTGCAAAAACAACATAGTATCTCTCATAGAGACAGTAGGCTTAACTAAGTCGTGCTGCGGCAGGATGTAAAAAACACCAGAGAAACATATTTCTGAAAACTTCCTAATTGATGTAAGAAGGTTATATTAAAACAAACCTTTATTATTCTGAAGGCAATTGTGTGTGCTCATTGAGATGAAATGCAGTAGATCAATAAAACCAAACAAATTGTAATTGCTCTGAAGCTAATTATGTGTGTTGACAGGAATGAAATGAAGTAGACAAAGGGAGTGAAGCCAAATGTGGAAATGCATAGTATCTCTCGTAGAGATAGTAGGCTTAATTAAGTCGGACTGCGGCAGGATGTGAAAAACAAAAGAGAAACATATTTATGAAAACCCTGTAGTTGATGTAAAAAGGTTATATTAGTTTTTGGTATATTTTTTTTATTTTTATGAATTATGGATCAGAAGTCATGCATTTTACAATTTTTGTCTTAGTTTTTGTCATTTAAATTATTTAAAGTTATTTAATTATGTATGGAAATGTGTTAGATGTAAAGATTTTTTTTTTGAAATTTAGGTATATTATATGTCATTTTTTGAATTACGGATTTGAAGATATGATTTTTACAATTTTCAGCATTTTTTTTTGGAAACCCGACAGGCGGGATCCACATGACAACTGGGCCCGTTATGTATGGAAATGTGTTGGGTGTAAAGATCGATTTTTTTTTGGAAATTTAGGTATATTATATGTCATTTTCTGAATTACGGATTTGAAGATATGAATTTTACAATTTTCAGCATTTTTTTAATGAAAACTGACAGGCGGTATCCACATGACAACTGGGCCCGTGCTGACGTTAGCTGCTGGCGCCGCTCGCCTGCGGACGCGGCTGCGCTGCCGAGCTCGCGCTCGAGCAGCTGTGCGCGCACGGGGCTGGGCCGTGCGGATCTGCGCGAAGAGGTGAAGGGGAGCAGGTCGGGCGGGGCGATGGGCCATTTAGTCGCCGGAGTCGCCAGCGGCGGTGAAAACGACGGCGGCAGACAGCGGGCACGGCGAGGACGATTCCGGCGCTCGTACGGCGTTCCGGCACGCGTTCGCCCGCGAGGAGAGAGAGGACGCGACGACGGAGTTCGCCGTGTGAGTCGATCTGAACGGGAAGACGCGTAGAGGCGGCGGCGCGTGTCGGCGGTGAAAGTTCCTAACCCCTATTAGTTTTGTGTGTTAGTTAACAACACTAATGATTATCTAATATGATGCTAAGTGCTGCAGGTTAATTGACATTTTTTGTACCCCTAGCATCATTCACCAAAAAGTGAAGAAATTGCAAAGTTTCCATGTCGCAGGAAAATTCCAGGCCGGAGTTTCCGGGATGGCAGGCCGGAGTATCCGGCCCCTGGATTTTCCTGCCCTTCGCCAGCATGTGTGGTGCCTCTCTGGTGTCAGTCCGGAGTACCACCGGAGGGGGCCTGGAGTCTCCGGTCTTTTGAAGCGTCATCGACAAGACTCCGCCCGGGCGCGGAGTCTCCGCCCTGCACCGGAGTCTCCGGTCCCTCTGGCCAGAGTCTCCGGCCATCCACGAAGTGTGCACTGTGTGGTGCCTCCCTGGTGCCAGTCCGGAGGTTCCCCGGAAGGAGTCCGGAGTCTCCGGCACTACCCCGGAGTATCCGGCCTCTTAGGCTGGAGTCTCCGGCCCAAGTGGTTTCCAACGGTCAGAAATCGTGGAGGGGTATAAATATCCCTCCACCTACCTCAGGATAGCTAGCTCGTCCAGCATTTATGAACCCTAATATTTGAGAGCTCAAAATCACAATATCTCCCAACTCCTCCGTCCAAACGCGTTGATCTTCGGAGGATTGAAGGAGAAGACCCGGATCTACATCTTCACCAAGCCGTTCTTCATTTCCCCCTCGTTCACTCAAGGATTCTTGTTTCTAGGGTTAGCTTTGTGTTACCCTAGATTCTTGTGCTCATTTGTTATTGTATTTGTGACAGTGTTGTTGATTTGGGAGCCCCCAATTCAGTTGTGGGTGTGTGCCCCAAGAACCGTGTAAGGGCTCCGGATTCCGCCTTGAAGGACTCCGAATAATGGAAGGTGAACCAAGCCTTTGTGGCAAAGTTCATCGGAGAATAGGGTGAGGCCTTTGTGGCGTTGAGTAGGCCTTTGTGGCGAGCTCACACCCCTCCAACGAGACGTACTCCCTTAACAAGGAGGAACTCGGGAATACATCCTTGTCTCAGCGTGCTTCCCTTCGGTTACCTCTTTCCATCTATCTTGTTCTTGTGCTACTTGTTTAATCGTAATTGCCATCTTGTCATATAGGTAAATTCATCATAGATGCATGTCTAGATAATTTACCGTTTTGTTAAAGCCTAAAATTGAAAAAGATTTAAAATTTGGTGTAGCACCTATTCACCCCCCCCCCTCTAGGTGCCCATACGATCCATTCAATTGGTATCAGAGCCTTGGCTCTTAAGTTAGGTTTAACCGCCTAAGAGAGTATGGGTGACGGTGATGGTGTGACGGGTGGTAGCACCCCTCCGGTGACCATGGATGATCTCAAGAGTTTGGAAACAAGCTTGAAATCATCCATGGACACTCAAATGGGGGAGTTGCGTGCTATGATGAAGGAACTCATGAAGGCTAACATGCCACCCGCTACATCATCCCTAGAGGCTAATGCTTCCGCCGCACAAATTGGGGAGGGCGAACAACTCACAAATGAATCCCCTCCTAAAATTGATGGTGGGAGACCAAAGTACAATGAGGTTCCTTTCGTGTACTCGGCCGACCTCCCTATGCCACATTATCATATAAACAATAGGGGTGATCCACCTAAGTTTAATCCATCTTGTTTTACTAATTGGCAATTTATGATGAAATCTCATGTCAAGGGCTCTTCTAGTGAACTATAGAGAATCATTGAAGTTGGGTTCAAGGCCGTCGATCCAAACAACATGACAAGAAGAGAAGCCGTGGATTCTCAACTCAATGACTTGGCTCTCAACATCATTCACACCGCCGTGGGAGAAAAGCACATGTCTCTCATCGAGCTTGCCACCACCGCCAAAGAAGCGTGGGATATTCTCACTAAAGAGTTTGTTGGTAATGAGAGCATGCAAAGGAATAGGTTTGAAGCTTTGACCAACCAAGCCGAGGACTTTTTCATGATAGAAGGTGAAGACCATGAAGAAATGTATCGAAGGCTCAAGACCCTTGCCACTCAATTTCGAGCCCTTGGTGCAACCTATGTGGATGATGATTGGATAAAGAGGAAGTATGTGAGTGCCCTTTGGCCGTTTGAATCTACCGACTTGAAGAGTCTCCAAGGAAGACACAACTATCACCTCATGTCATCTAATGAGGTCATGTAAGAGATGGCGGCATACAAGGTGGCCGCTAAGATCGCCGAAGATGCTCGAGCCCGATCCATTGGAATGCATAGAGGATCTTCACTTGCTTTGAAGGCTAAGGTTGTGGTACAAGACAATGATGATGAGACTCAAGAAGATGTGTCACATTGGGATCCCAAAGAGCTTGAAGACACTCTCAAGGATTACTCGGCTCTCACCTCCAAAGTCTTTTGGAAGAGCCCGTCCAAGGCAAGGGATTTTGTCAACAAGACCGTTGGAAGGAAGGAGGGTGGAAAAAGGGTTCGTTCTTGCTACAATTGTCAAGACAAATATCACTTTGTGACCGATTGTCTGTTTGAGAATAGAGAACACCATGGAGGGAAGCTTGTTCGAAAGGACAAGTCTAAGGACGCCCATAGGAAACCTTTCTTCAAGAAGAATGCTATCAACAAGAAGCCTCCAAGGATTGTGTTGCTTGCTCAAGAAGAGTACTCATCCGGAGAAGAAGAAGAAGAACCCAAAAATGAAGTAGCCGCCATTGCTATTGCTTCTTCATCATCTCCTTCCCTATTTGAATCCCCCAATGAGAATGTCTCCAACTCCTCCGCAAGATGCTTCATGGCCAAGACTACCAAGGTATCACCTCCCTCATCTCCTAAGGCTATAAGTTCTATGGATGATGCTAGTAGTCTTAAAATCAAAGAGGAGATTGTTGCTTTCGATCATTTTATCACTAACATGCAAGGTAAAACAAAGAAGCATGTTGAGGCTCTTATGAGTCAATATGGTGAAGCTCAAGAAATGCTTGAGATCAAGGGTAAGATTGAAAGAGAGGATGCTATGGAAATTGCATCTTTAAAAGACAATCTAGAAGAAGAACATGAGCTTAGAGTTTCTTTAGAGCAACAACTTGAATCTATAGAAGAATCTAATGATGTTATTGTTGTTAAACTCATTAAAGAACGGGACCATGCAATTGCTAAATACAAAGCATGTAAGAAAGAAAAGGTCGAGCTTGGTGTTGGTCATTCTAGACTAACCGAGGAGCTAGAGAAGCTCTCCAAGGCCTACAAAGCTTTGGAGAGTGAGCACTCTACCCTCACCAAGTCGTATGAACAACTTCAAGCTCAACCGCCTAACAATGATATGCCTAGTTCCTCCACTTATATTACTTGTGATTATGCAAATATCATTGAGGAAAATGCTAGGTTGAAGATCAATCTTGCTAAGGACATATCCCTAGGTAAGAAACCTTTTGTCACTTCACAAAAGGGGAGAGTTGGTCTTCGGTTTGTGGAGGAAGAAAAGGAGAAGGAAAGCTTCATGAAGGATGCTAGAACTCCTCAAACAAAGAAGACCCCACAAGCTAAGAAGGCCAACATTCCTAGTGCTCCTCAAGCAAAGAGGATCCCTCGAGCAAAGAAGAAGGTCAACATTGCTAATGGTGGTGCCACAAGGGGCAAAACCATCAGTGATGACTTTGCGGGAAAGACTAACCCTCACTACATTATCTTTGTTGATTATTATGGGGATGTCTATGTTAGGTTTGTTGGTCCTAGAAATGTACCCATTGCTCGTTCTATTTGGGTCCCTAAGACCCTTGTTGCTAATAAAAGAGGACCCATTGAAACATGGGGACCTAAATCCAAGCAATGATTTCTTGTAGGACTATGCTTCCGGTGGGTCAAAATGGGTGCTTGATAGTGGATGCACAAAACATATGACCGGAAGCAAGGAGTTGATGACGGAGTTGAGATCAAATCTAAATCATGCAACCGTCACTTATGGAGATCGATCAAAATCCGAGGTATTGGGCTTTGGCAAGGTGGTAGTCGCTAAGGATATCACCTTAGCGAATGTCATGCTTGTCAAAGACCTTGGTTTTAATTTACTTTCCGTTCATGCACTTAATGAGATGGGTTATGCCGTCTTCTTTGATATTGATGTTGTGGTAATCTTGTGGAGCAAGACTCTAAAGGTCGCTTTCGTTGGGTACGTCGAGGATGATTTGTTTGTGGTTGACTTTTTGAGGGAAACCACTTCAAATTCGATGTGCCTATTCGGAAAGGCCGACAAGGGTTGGTTGTGGCATCGCCGCCTAGCCCATGTCAATATGAGAACTTTGCAAAGTCTCCACAAGGGTGGCCACATTCTTGGACTAAAAGAAGATGTCTCTTTTGCCAAAGATCGTGTTTGTAGGGCTTGTGTTGAAGGAAAGATGCATGATTCTCCCCATCCGTCCAAGACTATTATTTCATCCAAGAGGATCTTGGAGCTCCTCAATGTGGATCTTTTTGGTGCCGTTCCCGAAGCTAGTATTGGTGGGAAGAAGTATTGCTTGGTGATTGTTGATGATTATTCAAGATTTACTTGGGTTTATTTCTTCAAGTCGAAGAGTGAGACCCAACAAACCTTCATCGACCATTGAAATGCAACGTCAACACAATGTCCCCATATTGGCAATTAGAAGTGATAATGGATTCGAGTTCAAAAACTACACCCTCAATGAGTTTCTTAGTGAAGAGGGCATTCGTCATCAATATTCCGCAACCTATACCCCTCAACAAAATGGTGTAGCCGAGAGGAAGAACCGGACTCTTATGGATATAGCAAGGTCCATGTTAGCGGAGTTTAAGACTCCGTTGACCTTTTGGGCGGAGGCTATTTCTACGGCTTGTCACTCCTCCAACCGGCTCTACTTCCGCAAAGGGTTGAACAAGACTCCTTATGAGATCCTCACCGGCAACAAACCTAACATCTCCTACTTCTGTGTCTTCGGTTGTAAGTGTTTCTATTTGATCAAAGGTTGTCGCTTAACTAAATTCGAGTCTAAATCTCTAGAGGGTATATTTGTTGGTTACGGTGCCGAATCCCACACTTATAGGATCTATGATAAAGCCACACGGCGTATCATAGAATCTTGTAGTGTGGTGTTCGAGGAAAATAACGGCTCCCAAGTGGCGCAATTCCATGTTTCCGATGAAGATGATGAAATTCCTCAAGAAGCCATAAGAAGAATGGGTGTGAGATTTTTCCGCCCTATTGAGAAACCCCTTGTGGTGGATCGAGAAGGACAATGCTCTACTCAAGTGGAGCCTTCATCTTCATCAGAATTGCAAGCAACTGCTACTGGAGTCACTGCTGCACCTAATCATATTCCAGCTCAAGACCCTCAACAACAACTTCTTCTGCCTTCTGTCGCCAGGCCGGAGACTCCGGCCATCTTGACCGGAGAATTCGGGGGGCCGGAGTTTCCAGTGCCACAGGCCGGAGACTCCGGTCTACATCCTGCAGAAGAAAGTTCAGCTCAAGATCTTGGCCCTTCCACCTCTTCCAACAATGCTGATATGTTTTCAGGGGATCAAGGACAGCTTACCGGTCAAGGCGGGGACTCAAATGATCAAGATGATCAAGTGATACCTCCAAGATGCAATGAGGATATCGAAACCCGTCGTCGAGCTAGAGTTGAAAGAACCATGGCACGTCGTGAACATTTCCTTGAGAAGGTGATTGGTGATGTGAGAGGCAAAGTGTCCACCCGAAGGCAATTGGCGAACTTTAGTGACCATCAAGCTCACATTGCCATGTTTGAACCGAAGAAAGTGGCCGAAGCTCTTGAAGATCCGGATTGGTTGCTAGCTATGCATGAAGAACTCAACAATTTCGAGCGCAACAAGGTTTGGAAGCTAGTTGATAAGCCTAAAGAGTGCCGCAATGTTATTGGCACTAAGTGGATTTTCAAGAACAAGCAAGATGAGCATGGCATGGTTGTGAGGAACAAGGCTAGATTGGTGGCTCAAGGGTACTCTCAAGTTGAAGGCATTGATTTTGGAGAGACCTATGATCCCGTGGCTCGCCTTGAGTCCATCCGTATCCTCCTTGCTTATGTATCCCGTTATAACTTTAAATTACAACAAATGGATGTCAAAAGTGCCTTTCTTAATGGTCCCTTAAAGGAGTTGGTGTTCGTTAAGCAACCCCCGGGGTTCGAGGACCCCAACTTCCCTAACCATGTCTACAAGCTTGATAAGGCGCTCTATGGACTTAAACAAGCACCACGTGCGTGGTATGAGCACCTTAGAGAGTTATTGTTAGACCGTGGATTTGAAGTTGGGCAAATCGATCCTACTCTTTTTACTAAGAGGGTTAAAGGAGAGCTTTTCGTATGCCAACTATATGTTGATGATATTATATTTGGCTCGTCTAACAAAGCTTTTAATGATTTTCAAAGCTTATGACTGATAGGTTTGAGATGTCTATGATGGGCGAGTTGAAGTTCTTCCTTGGTTTTGAGATCAAGCAATTGAGAGGAGGGACTTTCATTAGCCAAGCAAAATATATTCAAGACATGCTCAAGCGGTTTAATATGGCCGATGCTAAGGAGAAGAAGACACCTATGGATACCAAATGCCATCTACAACTTAACCCAAAGGGTATAGATGTGGATCAAAAGCTTTACCGCTCCATGATAGGTTCTTTGCTTTACCTTTGTGCATCTAGATCCTATATTGTGTTGAGTGTAGGTGTGTGTGCAAGGTATCAAGCGGCTCCTAAGGAAAGCCACATGTTGGCGGTCAAGAGAATCCTACGATATTTAGTTCATACCCCAAGGTTTGGTTTGTGGTACCCAAGGGATTCCTCTTTCACTCTTCGTGGGTTCACGGATTCGGATTGGGCCGGTGATCAAGATGATAGGAAATCAACTTCCGGGGCTTGCCAATTCCTTGGTAGGTCCTTGGTGAGTTGGTATTCTAAGAAGCAAAATTGTATTTCTCTCTCCACCGCCGAATCCGAGTATGTGGCCGCCGCTAGTGCATGCACTCAATTGTTATGGATGAGGCAAACTTTAAAGGAATACGGTGTAAATTGTGACAAAGTGCCTCTTTTGTGTGACAATGAGAGTGCTATCAAGATCGCCTACAACCCGGTACAACACTCAAGGACCAAGCATATTGAGATTCGTCATCATTTCATTCGAGATCATGTTGCCCGTGGAGACATTGAGCTAGCCTATGTGCCAACCAAGGACCAACTTGCGGATATTTTCACGAAGCCACTTGATGAAGCAAGATTCACTTATTTGAGGAATGAGCTAAATATCATGGATTCGAGGAGCTTGGCTTGACCATCTTGCATACACACCTATAGCTTCAACCTCTATCTTTGTGTAGGTGTGGGCATGAATTTAGGGGGAGTGTTGTCCTAATAAATTGGGCTCTCCCTCCCCCCAATATGCCTATAGCAAAAATTTATTTATCTCTATTTTCATTTCATGAATTGTGAGCTTAAATGACGAGTATTGGTTATGGACCCAAGATATATCTTCGCGGTGCCATGCCATAAACTCATACATGGTGGCCTAGGCCACCGACCTCTTCATTTGTGAAGAGTTGGTTCTTTTGGGATTTTATTGGATTTTATTTGCAAATCTTTTGTTCTTATGGGAAACTCACTCAATCTTGGCTTTTATTGTTTTGGCTTTTGCAAGTTGAGTGTGAAGTACCATCCCAGTTTGTGATGTCTATCCCAAGCCTCTCCTTGCCCCAAAACTTGCTCCTCTTGCCTCATGCATGTCCCACACTTAAATCTGGCTTTTCTGTGCTGTGGGGGCCGGAGACTCCGGTGTGCCACACCGGATACTCCGGTCTGGACAGAGTATCCGCCCTAAGCCACGGAGACTCCGGAACACCGGAGACTCCGGCTGCTTAGACCGGATACTCCGGCCTCGGTGTTTTCCAGGGGATCCAAAAGGGGAGTCAGGGTGGGGGGTTGATTCACAACTCCCTCACCACCCCCGACTCTATCTCTCCCCTGCCGCCGCCCCTGCCTAAAGAAGCTCACCCGGCCGCTCCCCTCCGCCGGAATCTGCCGTCCAGCCGGCCTCCCCTTCTCTCCAACGTTGGGGAACCTCCTCCCCATCATTGGTGACCTCCACCATGTCGAGCAGCGGTACATCCTTTCTCCCTCTCTAGGTTTCTTCCTAGATCTTGGATAAAGTATGTAGTGATGCTCCCTATGGTGTAGAATCGTTTTGATGGATCTCCTCTTCCAATGTGTAACAATTTTAGAGCGAAAACAACAATCTGTGACCTAACCCTAGCTTTCCAGCCTCAGGGCCGGAGACTCCGGCCTGACAGGCCGGAGACTCCGGTGTGGGCCGGATTATCCGGCCCCTGAGACCGGAAACTCCGGTGTAGATCACGCCTTGGTGTTTTTTGCTCTCCAATTGTTATCCTTTTTGACCCTCCTGGACATGCATGCTTATCCCCTTTCTATCCCCTCTCTGTTTCTTCACAGGTTCTTCTCGTGTCAAGAAGTTGAGCCACAACCCCAATAAAGTGATTCGGAAAGAAAAGCGGGGTACTCGGGCCACTTTGGTCCAAAACGAGGAAGGTGACTGGGTTCAGGTTGATAGGAGAGCTGCTGCAAGAGAGGCTGCTGAGAAAAGGGCTGAAGAGGAATTCCTTGAGCAAGAGAGGGCAAAGAAAGCACGATATGACAATTTGACGACCATCATAGGCATGGGTAAATCTAAATTTCGAGCTATGAGGAAGCTGCCCTTCTTTGACATGCCAAACAACTCCTCCAATCCGCACTTTTGGAGAAGGGAGCAAGAGATCGTTCATCGGGATGTTTATGCCAAATTGTCGGGGCCCAACATAGTGTGCATGCAAAAGGTGCTAAACCTCACCGCTTTGAGCGCCAAGCCATATTTTCAGGAGGCCGTGTGGATTGCACGCAAGTTAGGGTTGGAGCACCTTATCTCCATGAAGCAAAACTATGACATCAACTTGGTGCATCAATTCTTTGCGACTGTTCAGTTTGGGGAAGATGAAGACGTCAAGTTGACTTGGATGACCGGGCCTATCAAATGTGAATCCTCCATGACAAGGTTTGGTGAGCTGCTTGGGTATACCTTCAACAAGGGAATAGATGGTGATGGAAGAATCATGCATACAGAAGGAGTCCACTATGAGAAGGGCAAGATGGCTCCCCTCTATCGTGACCGGACTGCAGTTGGTTCAAACAAGGGGCTCCTTCCCACCTTTAATATTCTCCTCCGCATGTTTTGGTGCAACATTGCACCTCAAGCCGGGAATGTGGATGCTATTCGTGGAGGGCTTGTCAACCTACTTATTCATTCCCATGAGGTACTCAAGGCCGGGGTCAATTGCCAAGGTTATGAGATTGATGTGATGGACTTTATCAAGTGTGAGTTGCATTGGGCGGTCCATGAGATGAAGAACCCGGTTTATGCCCCATATGTGATGAAGCTTATCCTAGATCAAGTGCCTTCTCTCAACCAAGAGCACTTCACCGTTCACAAGGCCGGCACCCTCCAAGTTTTGCATGACAAGCCATCCTCTTCTAGTGCTCCCTCGCGTGTCCCATTTGCATCAAGTGAAGAAGAGGAGGAAGAAGATGTGGCACCCGTTTGTAGGAGGAGTAAGAATGCCGACCCTCCCTCATGGGTTAGCAAGGGCAAAGATGATGTGCAAAAGAGGATAAAGAAGCTTAGTTGGTTTGAAAAAATGGTGCTTCGCATGAATGTGTGCCTCCACCGGGAACATTACGGAGGTTATAAGGAAAGGAAGTTGATCATATCCAATCAAAATAAGTTGTTCAAGGAGTTGGAGAAAAAAAGGGACAAGACTCCTCCACCTCCTCCTCCCCCTCGCATTGGCAAAGCAACCAGGGGCGGAGCTAGGTAGGCCTTGCCTGGTGCACAGGCACCAGGGACAAGAAAAAAATTACTACTACTTGGATAAGAAAATGGCATTGTGCACCAGGTTAGCTTTGCATTAGTGCACCAGGGATGACAATTTCACTCTCAAATCATGCTCAACGAGCATACACGCATCACATTTTTTCACCTAGCGTGCTGTAGTGCACCAGGGCATTTTTTTTCTAGCTCCGCCCCTGAAAGCAACGCAAGGTGAGCTCGCCGAAGATGAATCCTCCGGTAGTGAGCCGGCAATTCACTATGATGATTGGCACGCAAAGCAATTCCCTTGGGCTGATTTCGAGTTTGAGGAAGTGTCCTCCATGCCTTCTTCCTCGCGTAACACCGGCAAGGCTCCAATGCCTCAAAGGGAGATTGAAGAAGATGAGGAGGCTAGTGGCTCTCAATATGATGAGGATGATGATGACGCAACCGACGAGGACTCCGAGTGATCTCCTTGGGACCGTTAGCATCGCCTTTCTTCCTTTTTGTTGTCTCGATGCCAAAGGGAGAGAAATGGTTCTAGTAGGCTATTCGTGGGATTTGCATGGGTCGGGCACAAGCATTTGCTTTTATCATTTCTTGAGAGCTTGTGTCCCTTTATTATTCATGTGTTGAACTTGGTGTTGAACTCTATTTGCTATTTGCTACTTTTTATGTGTGAGATGTGGATCTAGTTGTCGTTTTATGCTTGAGACATGGTGGTATCAATTATTATCTATTGGTTGAGTTATTTGTGATGTGAGATGTGCATTGGAATTATCTTTTATTCTCACTCCAAGGTATGCTTGTTAACTCAAAGATCAACCCTCTATATCATGTCTCATTTGGTTTGCAAATGATTGTGTATTTGATATATCATGTCTTAATTTATTTGTGGCATCCTCCCCTATATGTGGGTTTCCTCTCATATGTGTAACTTGTCTAATATGCACATATTTAGGGGGAGATGCTATTTGTCACATGATATGATTTTTTTTGCAAATCCTAGTGTTGTCATCTAACACCAAAAAGGGGGAGATTGAAAGAACATTTCCTAACCCCTATTAGTTTTGTGTGTTAGTTAACAACACTAATGATTATCTAATATGATGCTAAGTGCTGCAGGTTAATTGACATTTTTTTGTACCCCTAGCATCATTCACCAAAAAGTGAAGAAATTGCAAAGTTTCCATGTCGCAGGAAAATTCCAGGCCGGAGTTTCCGGGCTGGCAGGCCGGAGTATCCGGCCCCTGGATTTTCCTGCCCTTCGCCAGCATGTGTGGTGCCTCCCTGGTGTCAGTCCGGAGTACCACCGGAGGGGGCCCGGAGTCTCCGGGCGGCCGGAGTATCCGGCCCCTGTGACCGGAGTCTCCGGTCTTTTGAAGCGTCATCGACAAGACTCCGCCCGGGCGCGGAGTCTCCGCCCTGCACCGGAGTCTCCGGTCCCTCTGGCCGGAGTCTCCGGCCATCCACGAAGTGTGCACTGTGTGGTGCCTCCCTGGTGCCAGTCCGGAGGTTCCCCGGAAGGAGTCCGGAGTCTCCGGCACTACCCCGGAGTATCCGGCCTCTTAGGCCGGAGTCTCCGGCCCAAGTGGTTTCCAACGGTCAGAAATCATGGAGGGGTATAAATACCCCTCCTCCTACCTCAGGACAGCTAGCTCGTCCAGCATTTATGAACCCTAATATTTGAGAGCTCAAAATCACAAGATCTCCCAACTCCTCCGTCCAAACGCGTTGATCTTCGGAGGATTGAAGGAGAAGACCCGGATCTACATCTTCACCGAGCCGTTCTTCATTTCCCCCTCGTTCACTCGAGGATTCTTGTTTCTAGGGTTAGCTTTGTGTTACCCTAGATTCTTGTGCTCATTTGTTGTTGTATTTGTGACAGTGTTGTTGATTTGGGAGCCCCCAATTCAGTTGTGGGTGTGTGCCCCAAGAACCGTGTAAGGGCTCCGGATTCCGCCTTGAAGGACTCCGAATAGTGGAAGGTGAACCAAGCCTTTGTGGCAAAGTTCATCGGAGAATAAGGTGAGGCCTTTGTGGCGTTGAGTAGGCCTTTGTGGCGAGCTCACACCCCTCCAACGAGACGTACTCCCTTAACAAGGAGGAACTCAGGAATACATCTTTGTCTCCGCGTGCTTCCCTTCGGTTACCTCTTTCCATCTATCTTGTTCTTACGTTGTGCTACTTGTTTAATCGTAATTGCCATCTTGTCATATAGGTAAATTCATCGTAGATGCATGTCTAGATAATTTACCGTTTTGCTAAAGCCTAAAATTGAAAAAGATTTAAAATTTGGTGTAGCACCTATTCACCCCCCCTCTAGGTGCCCATACGATCCTTTCAGGCGGCGGCGGTGACCTCCGCGTCGCGCACGAGAGAAGGAGAGGAGGGGGAGTTGTGCGGATGATTTTTCAGGAAGGCCCCTGCTATTTCCTGAAATTGGAGGTTAGTCCTTCGTAGCGGGGAGATGTGGGTTGTGGAGCTATTTCTCAGCTTGCTACGGGTGTTTTTGCAAATGTGATGCAGAAATGCCGCGGGGACCGTCCGATCGGCAGACGACGGCTCGGATCAAAGGCACTATTCATCACTATGACTGCAAGCAAAATAATAAATCTTTAGGTATAGACAGATACATGCACATAATTAAAATGTGTCTAACATTGAGCAAACTGAATATGGGAAAGGAAATAATTATGGACGACATAAACTTAAGTCGGACCGGCAAAGCACCTATAACAATGTAACAATCTACGTATCAACAATGTAGAAGCGGAGGTCAGTAACGTTGAATCTCCAAAACTGTAGACCGGTGACGGAGCAGCGGATCGATGTACCTAACACAACAGATCAGGCTATGAATACCACGCTTCTCCAAATTATGCACTCCCTTTCTCCTGTACATTCTTCTTAACCTCACCTCTCAGTTTTCCACCATGCTACCCCTGTTTCGCCATATATAGAAACACCAGGAAAATTGTCCGAGTGTTGCAACGGGAGAAAAAAATCCGCGTTCAAACTCATAATCGTTCTCTCCAACATTGGCGACACCTAGGATTCCACCGACAAACTCTCATTCATACACATTAAAAGGCAACAGAACAACCGTTTGGTAAATTAAAGAACAATGTAAAGCAGAGATGAAAAGCTACAACTTACCTATCCTTTCTCAACCAACAAAATTATGATGACTACAATGTATAAATTTTCCGATTATTTTTCTGGTTGTTTGTAACTATCAACTGTGTAGACACAGCTTCTGTTGGGTCGCACTTCCAAGTTTCACCATCTTCATAATTGCATGATCTCCAATTGCAGTCATAGTATATCCTCTTCATAATGTGCGTGTAAGAAAACAAAGCACGGTAAGTATAGCTGCAAGATTAATTTTCTTCGGAAAATGAGAAAAATCCCCAACTTGCAGTATGGTCCAGATTCTAAATAATCCAAACATTACTTCCTCAAATAGCAAGATATTGATCCAATCTTCTATTTAACTTCATCGTCTTGCATCGAAATAGGTACTATAAATATTTAACTTAGAGGCAAAAATTCAGAAACAGAAAAAACACACAGATTATAACAAAAATTATATCAAGTAACAATCTATTTTACCTAAGAGATAAATAATAGCAGTATTCACCTGAGGCTAGGACCGACAATTTTGGTGGCGGGCCGCAGCACCGTCATGACGTACATCGCTGACAGATCTGAAAACAATGAAGAAAAAGAGGGCAAAAGTTAGGGATGTATTACAGACAAAATCTGCAAAATAGAAGTTAACTTGCAATGTTATTCGTATGAAATGATTCTTGATTGTGCATGTAATCGGGGGAAAAAGTCATTGGTTGTCTCCTCGGTTGAATAATTATCTGACAATATTTTTAGAATGAACAATAGAAAATATGAGCAAACCAAATGACGACGTTGGTACAGAAAAGCATGACACAATTTATGGCCAAACAGAGGTGGAAATAGGTGAAATAACCTCACCTTGCTTCTGCAGCTCTTATTTTTTAAATATTATTTTTTTTAACCCGAATTCGAAATATATTGCGCAGAATCATTTTATTCCAACAATATTGCGCCGTCGGCACACTGCAGGCCGAAACGATCATTTCGGCTCGCTGCGAGCCGAAACACGGCTGTCGGCTGTCAGCTGTCCGACGTGCATGCGCCCTGGCACGGCCGCAGAGCGGGCCCCAGACTTTCGGCCCCCTGCTGGCCGAAAGGAGCCTTTCGGCCGCCTGCCTGCCGAAACACGGCTCCACTCGACAACCCCACGCCCCACTGCTCCCTTCTTCCTCCTTCTTCCTCCTTTCTTCTTCCTCCCTGGCTCTCTCTTTCCACCTCGAAAAACAGGGCTTCCTACCTCAATTGATCTCCAAAAATAGCCGATAAATTAGATTTCTGCCCCCACAAATCGAAAGAGGAGGTCAAGGGCATCCCGGATCTGTTAATGGGATAGTTTTTGGAGTCGTTATAAGTTCGGTGGTGGAGCAATGGTGGGCAACAATGGAGGGATGTGGTGGTGCTGGTGGAGTAGCAGGAGCGGTGCAGCGGTGGTGGTGATGCTACGTTGAAGCTTGACTGCAAGGAAGATTGATTTTGCACGCATCAAGGGTAAACCCTAATCTTATAGTTATTTTAAGTTTAGTGTATAATTTTGTTTAGATAAGTTGTGAGATTATATTTATTTTAGGTGGTATATATATTAAGATATTAGTTATAGGTGTATAATTTTGTTTAGATAAGTTGTGAGATTAGATTTATTTTAGGTGTATGTAATTTTGTAGGTGGAGATCCCGTTAAGATTTTTTAGTTATATAGTATTTGATGATGCAATATATTTGTTTAGGTGAGGAGACATGTCCGAAGTGGTTAGTATTGTCGTTTACTATGGTTATGGTACTGTCCGCACAAATGAGTCCGGGGTTGATCTGAGTGAATTTGCAAATGTGGAGATTCCGTTGACTGAGCCTGATAAAGCGAGAATAAGCGCGGTTCAGCACTATTTGACGATGAATTTTGGCTTTGATCCTAATTTGTGGACTGTTAGGATTCAGTCGGTATGGTCAAAATCTCGTACAAATATTTATTGGGAGTTGATACCGCTAGATCTCCTAACCAATCGAGGAACTTCTTGTCCCTAGTACGTTGCTCTCTTCCACCCATGACGACGGATGATCTCCTAACCAATCGAGGAACTTCTTGTCCCTAGTACGTTGCTCCACCTTCTTCCACCTTTCATGCAGCCTGAGAAGTTCCTGTCGTATTTCCCGTGGAGTCCTATGAGCCCAATATGGTTTTAGGGTTGTTGGTAATTTTAACAAGCTAAACCCGGCAGAAAGGGAGTACGTTCCAGACCCTTCTCTAATGAGGGATAGTAGAGGAAGACGCCAGTCGCGTCGCATCCGTAATAATATGGACGAGTCTGAAGCTGGTGGGTGTACTCGAATATGTTTGCTTTGCAATGAAAAAGGGCACAAAGAAAAATATTGTCCTAAATATCCTGGACAAGGCAGCGGAGGACGTGGACAAGGCAGCCGAGGACATGGAGGAAGGCGAGGAGCGTAGTGATGTGCGGCAATAAATATCGACTATGTATTATCGATTATGTTTTAATTTGTAATATGTGTGGACTATGTTTTATTCTGTAAAACTAAATTTCAATTCGTAATATGTATGGACTATGTCATAATTTGTAAGACTATATTTTAATTCGTAATATGTATGGACTATACTTTAATTTGTACTATTTGTTGACTATGTTTTAATTTCTAATATGTACAGATGGCTGCATATCCATTGCTTAGTCAGACGATCGATGCAAAACACCGTGCTAGGATATGGGAGGAAGGCAGGCAACCAAGTGTGTTGCGTACACGCACACCAGCAACTAACTGGATGATACACCCTCAATGGATTGATAGGTACGTATCGTCAATATAATTGTAAAATGTCAATACGTTGTATATATTGTAAAATTAATTGTTAATTCTGCAGGCTATCTTGGTCTGGACTTTTGCCGTTCGCACGACTAGTTGAGTCCACAGAGGCCGAGTGGGTACATATCCAACCAGATGATGACGGTGGTGCTGACCGTGATATGTACCAGTAAAAATCTAAACGTGTCCTACTGGACAAATCACTGCTCAGCTCTTTAGTGGACAGATGGAGACCTGAGACCCACACCTTTCACTTACCCTGCGGAGAGATGGCTCCTACTCTGCAGGATGTGTCATATTTGTTAGGTCTCCCTTTGGCAGGCACGGCCATTGGTCCTTTGGAGGCTTCAGAATATTGGCGTGAGGAGATGCAGGCACGATTTGCCGCTGCGCTACCAGGAGTTCTGCAGTTACCGGACCACGCACACGGTCCTCGTGTTTCTTGGTTGACCCAGTTCCAGGTAATTTATTTATACAACAGTTTTAGTATTTTAAGTATGAATTATTGTATACTTATTTATTTCTCCGTGCACCGCAGATTGGTAATTTGGGATATCCTGCTGTCTTTATGGATGCGCCGCTGATTACTAGATGTCTGGAGGCATACATAATTTGGCTGTTCGGTAAGTGGATGTTCACTGAGACGCACGTCGACACCATTAGTGCGCGCTATATATCTCTTGCCCGCGAGATAGCCGATGCACATACACCAGCAGATATAGTGCCCAGAAGCTTCGGTTCGGCTGTGTTAGCTGCTACTTACAGAGCTTTATGCAATGTTTGCACGAAGAATAAGTCGTCATCTTCGTTACTTGGTTGTCCACTACTGTTACAACTATGGTCGTGGGAGAGATTCCATATTGGTAGACCAGACGTCGACGCTGAGAGGCCTTGGGATTACAGACTGAACGGTGCAGATCCGGTTGACTTTCCTACAGTTGGCAGCGTCTGGACACGTAGAGAGGTAAAATTTGCACCGCCGTACTTACTTTACGTACGCATCATTTCTTATTTCATCAAGCTAAATAATTCGTTAAAATTGCAGAGACGGTACGCGCAAGTTCAAGTGAAGAATTCATACCCATCATTCACAATGCAGTTTGATCAGTTGCGCGAGGACCAGGTCATATGGGAGCCATATGATAACCAGATAATCGTTGCGAGATACCCCTTCGGCATATCTCAGTTATGCAGGAGAGATCAGCTATACTGGTTGACGCAGAGCCGCATTATTTTTGATGTCATGGTCGAGTAGATGTCGCAGCAGAGGGTGATGAGACAGTTTGCACGACGACAATTACCGGACCCTCCCATCAGACAACCACGACTACGACCGGAAATCCACCGGTAAGTTATTTTTCAGTCTATAATTATTTCTAATATGAATAGAACTGTCCATTGAATCTATTTCTAATAAATAATTTTGTAATATTACTTTTCAGACTTGGACGTCAAGGAGGCGAAAAACCTTTGGTGCTTTGGCTTCAGACTCTAGAGCCATTCATAAACGAATGGGCGAGTGCGACGACTACACTATGGCAGGCTGATGGCCCCTTTCAACAGGATGATTTTCAGGAGTATCTACGGAGGTATAGACAGTCTACACGACTCCGATTGACGCCAACGACTGAGCCTTCTCAGATGCAGCCCCCTTCTATTACGGACATGTACCCATTGGAGGGTATTGCGGGTTCTAGAAACTACGCGGTTAGTACTATATTACTCGTTACGTACGTACATTTTTTTTATTGATCGTACATAACATGTAATTTTTCAATTACAGTCTGAATTGATAGCCGACATTCAGAGGGATGTAGCTGGGTTCACGCCGCCGCCACAACATAGATCTTGGTTCAGGCGTCTCGAGGATAAGCTGCGAGGTGTGTACAATGTTCTTACTTGCACCCGCTATACAGACGTTGTGCCTCGTTATGGAGCTCCGCGTCCACGTCTCACACGACAGGAGACTGCTCGTTCATCACATACTAGACTTCTTACACCTACTGGGGAGCCGGGTAGTTCGTCGCAGCGGCCTACTGGACATACTTTTCAGCCTGGTAGTTCGTCGTAGCGGCCTACTGGACATACTTTTCAGTCTGGTAGTTCGTCGCAGCGGCCTACTGGACATACTTTTCAGCCTAGTAGTTCCACGCAGCATCCGTCTCCACCGCACGTTCAGCCGACGCCACCTGATGCTTTCCAGCCTGGTAGTTCATCCTGGCAGGCAGCCCCATCGCAGTTCGGTATGTCCCAGATGGGGATACCACCTCAGTTTCAATACGGGATGACTCCTCAGTATCAGATGGGGATGCCACCTCAGTACCAGATGGGGATGCCTCCGCAGTACCAGATGGGGATGCCTCCTCCAGGTCATCCTGTACATGTAGGCTGGAACACTTCTTCGGCGCCGTTGACTAGTCTTGTGGGACTAGGTACGTTGTTGTTATTAATTATCCATATTTATTTTTTTGAATGTAGTATGTACTTATCTAGTAGTAATTATTTTTTGCAGGTGGGTCTGCTGATTCACCATACGCAGAGATGGACGAGGATGTGTTGTTCCATACGCCACCACCCGTCACACAGGAGACGCAGACACAGCAGGAGACACAGCCACAGGAGGACGCTCCGATGTTGGGCCGAGGTTTGCGTGAGCACCTCGACCCAAACCGAAACCGATTGTCACCTTCAGGGCCTCGGCCGCGGAAAACGAAGACTAGGTATCGTAAACATACTAAAGACTGAAACTTTTATCGATGTATGAGACCTATTCCTATCTATGTATGAGACATAATCCTATCTATGTACGAGACACTATATTTGTATGAGACATATTCCTATCTATATTTGATCAGACAAAGCTTCCGACATTTATTAAGAAACGGCGAGATTACAAATTTTTCATTAAAACACACTTAAATTAATAGGTAGAACTGAAATTAAGATACATGCGACACTTAACATAAATGTCATCTCCCGTCCACGCATCCTCCTGCCTCCGTCGATGGGCCACTCTTGCCCTTCGACGATGCCGCTCCCTTGCCCTTCGACGATGTCGCTCCCTTGCCCTTCGAAGATGCCGCTCTCTTACCCTTCGACGCTGACGCTTTCTTGTCCGTGATGCTAGGCATGAACATGTCATCATCGTCCTCGCTCTCTTCCACCCATGACGACGGATGATCTCCTAACCAATCGAGGAACTTCTTGTCCCTAGTACGTTGCTCCACCTTCTTCCACCTTTCATGCAGCCTGAGAAGTTCCTATCGTATTTCCCGTGGATTCCTATGAGCCCAATATGGTTTGAGCCTAGTTGATCTGCTAACCAATGTCACGTCTATCTCAGTGAGCAAACTATCACTACTAATGAGTTCCTCCCATGGAACTAATTTATTGTCTACCCTAAACTCGGTGGCACACTCCAGAAGGAGCTCAGACTGATGTGGAAGAAAGTTACGGTAAGGACGAAAACCCGACATCGATGAGTGAATTCGCTAGACTACTTATCAACCTGACTGAGCAACGGCTTTTATAGCCCGGGAAGCGAAGAAAAAGGCGGGAAGAAATATGGCGGGAGAAAATAGCGGGAAGTGAAAGGGCGGGAGAAAATGGCGGGAACGAGGAACGGCGGGAGAAAAAATGACGGGAATGAGGAAGAGCGGGAGAATAAAGGCGGGAACGAGGAAAGGCGGGAGAGAATGACGGGAATCAGGAAGGGCGGGAGAAAATGGCGGGAGAATAATTTGTAAGGGTGAATCGGTGGACGCAAATATATAACATTTATTTTATAATTTTTATTTGGCATCTAAAACTGAAATGGAGATAATAGCGGAAAGTGAATGGGCGGGAGAAAATGGCGGGAAGACTAAGGGCGGGACAAATGGCGGGAATGAGGTATCGGGTAAGCTGGCGAAATAAAAGGCGGGACGAAATTGGTCGATAAATATATATGGGCGGAATTTTTTCGTTGCAAAATTCGGACCGTGCCAACAAATGAAAGGAAAATTCGGGCGGGAGAAATGCAGCAATTAACATTTGGCTGCAAAATTGGGCCGGAGATGTTGCGCGGTTAATTTTTTCCATTCTAATTTGGCCGGGTTAAAAATAGTGCGACCAAAACAAGAAAAGGACCAAAATGCAAAAAAAAAAAACGTTTCGGCCGGCTAGGGGCCGAAACACGTTCGAATCGGCCGCCCGACCACGCGAAAAGGTCCAGCCTCTGACGCGGGCCTCGCGCGGGCCCCGCCTTGGGATGTTTCGGCCCTCAGATGGCCGAAACACTCCTTTCGGCTCGCAGCGTGCCGAAACATGTGTTTCGGCCCACCATGGGACGACGGCGCAATATATCTGCAATTGTTTCATTCTGCATAATATATTCCGAATTACGATTAAAAAAAATAATATTTAAAAAAAAAACTCTGATTTACACAGCAACATCTCTAGTAGCAGGTGCACACATCAACATCTCCAGCAATCTCTCCAGTTGCTTCTCAGACATCTCAATGATAACCTGTACAGAAGAACCAAAGCAGGCACAAAATTATGGATTGAAAAAGTGGCCATTCCCAAGAACATGATGAGAAGGACATCAAGGCAGCAAATCACCTAGCAGCGTGTGTCCCTGCTTGGCTGCTGCTCCTCTACCAAATCACAGGCGTGAAGCAATCCTGAACTGAAAAGAGTCGTCCCTGCAAAGAAGCATTGTTCTAATGGTAGTCAGAATATAATCTGTACGTTGATCTCAGGAATGATACCATACAAATAACTAAACCTGTTCAAAACTGCATGGGCCTTAAATCTGATAACTGATATTGTTCTCATGAATCACTCATCTATTTAGCAAATATATCTTGAATATGGAACTCGTATAAACAGGGCAAGATATATTGCAGCGAACAGCGCCCTGTTTTAGAGCAAACATTGATATAACAATATTGGCACATCTATTTTTACTAATAATGTTACAGGACATGGGAGATGTGTTGCGTCTCATTCATACTGCCAAAAGGAAAAAATAGTTGCAGTGAACAGCGCCCTGTTTTAGAGCAGACATTGATATAACAATATTGGCACATCTATTTTTTACTAATAATGTTACAGAACATGAGAGATGTGTTGCGTCTCATTCATACTGCCAAAAGGGAAAAATAGTTTCAGGGTACAACAGAACTTATACACAAAGAGAGGTAGCATAATAGGCAATCTGCGGATATAGGCTAAATTTTAGAGAGAAATAAAGCAATTAAGCAAAATGAGAAGTACGTAGATTGATCTTTTCTCCTGCAGATAGCTTGACTTTTCATCAAATGCCTTGTAAGCATAAACTAAAGTTTGAAAGCAAATTGGGTATTCCCGTAGGTAATTTTACCCCTACTCTTCCTTCACGTACAGCACACCAAATTACAGCTAATAGCATGCTATTTTCAGATCCACAAAAAATAGAAGAGCTAGGAGAGAGCACATCACCTTGCTGAGGTGCGTAGGAAGCGAAAGAGTGGTTGCAGATTCGGTGCACGAGAATAGAGGCCGGGGGCAGGCAGGGGCACGTTGGCAACCAGATCCTCCTTGTACTGGTGGAGCTTGAGATCCTCCTTGTTCTAAGCAACCACTGGAAGAAGGGGATTAGCAAACACACACACAAGTACGCCGACACACGCACATGGAGAGAGGCAGAGTGAGCGAACCTGTATGCACACGGCGGAGGGCGGCGAGAGAAGAGCCCCCACGGCTCCGTGGCGATGTGGTGGTGGCAGCCGCTGGTGGCCCGCGTCGATGGCACTGCGGCGACCGAAACCCTAGAGGAATTTTGTAGAGCTCTCACCGGAATGAGCTGGATTTGAGCTGATCCCACACCATGGCCGGTCGGAGCTGGCTCGGACCTTGTCTCAGTGCAGGGGCTTCAGCTTCGGCCGCAGCGTCGTCTCCTCGGACTTGTCGCCAAGCACGCGGCGGAGACGCCGGAGCTGCGCCGCTCGTGGCCGGGCAGCGGCGAACTCGCGGGAGACCGTGACCGCGCGAACCCGGCAGAGGAGGCGGAGGAGAGCCGGACGGGCAGCGCGGCGAGCCAAATGGCCGTCTCACTCGCCGGCGGCGAGCAGGACGGTGGCGGCGGACGGCGAGGACGGCGAAGAAGATTGCCGCGCGCGTGCGGCCTCCCGGCAGCTTATTTCCGGCGAGGAAAGTGAGGCGACGGCGTCAGGCCTGGCTGCGACCTTCGATTTGTGTGGGGAGGGCCGGAGCGGGGCGCGCGCGCGTCGGCGGCGACTGCGGTGTCGCGGGAGAGAGAAGGGAAGGGGGATTCTGCGGGGCGTTTTATAGAAAAGTCCTTGATGTTTTCTGTAATTTTAAACCGGTCTAATATAGCGGGGAGGACTGGACTGCGGGTTCTATTTACGGCTTTGAGAGGGGCGTTTCCGCAAAACCGTCACGGACGCCTCCCGCGGGCCGTCGGATTGCCGTTCGACGGCTCGGATTGAGTTACTGTAGATACTGTATCAAACTACAGTACCTACTATTCCAGGAACAGTCGCCGATCGCTGAGAGGGCCGCGAAATGGTTCGTCTTTAAATATATAGATAGATGGGGATGTTCATGCACTTTCGTACCCTTGTACTGAATGAAATCTGCTCTTCCTCTTGCTGTCTTGCTAAATCTTCTTGGATCAGAGATGTTGTTTATTTTTAGAATGAGATTCCTACATGTTTGATCGTGCAGTTCACTTTTTCTTCCTTCTCATTTTGTTGCGGAAATTCAGTTTCTTGTGGTCAGTTTCTTCAGTTATTTTATTTTTCAGAGAAAGTTTCTTCAGTTTTGCGCGGGCAGATGAAGGGGACCGTATGTTGGGCCGGTCCGTTGGTCTTAGTTGGGCTGGCACTGTTCCGCAGATAGGATGGGCTGGGCCCTACAAGTCTCGTCGATCCGTCGTCTCCCTCTCGAGTCTTGCCCCCTCCTCCTGCCCCATTCCTCGCCTCCCTCCTCGGCGCCGTCCGTCTCCTAGAGTTCGGCTGCCTCGCCGTCCGCGAAACGCCGGCGCGCTCGAGAGATGAAAGAAATGCTGGATCCTCCCCCACGCCGCGGGCCGGCCTTCAAGACGAAGCTGTGCGTGCTGTGGAGGCGCGGCCCCTGCCCCCGCGGCCCCTCCTGCGGCTTCGCCCACGGCGAACGCGAGCTACGCAACCCGCCTCCCGGTGCCTCCTTCCCGCCGCGTCATGCACCTGGTATATACCATAAGCATCTCCCCCTTCTTCCCCCCTCGCCCGGTCTTTTCTCTTGTGTGCGCCAGGTTAGGGCTCTTGCGGGCTGGCTCCGCTGCTGGTTTGTTGTGTGCGAATTGCACCGATGGTTTCGTCCACGAGATTTGATATTGTTGAAGGTACAGAAAACTGGGGCTTCGAATATCTAGGCAGAATTAGGTTATGAGGGTGGCTACAGTCCTACCGAGTACCATGGATCCAAAAGAGGAAAAGTGTTCTTTTCAAGAGATTCACGTCTTTCTGTTTGCGGGGAACATGGCAGGCAGTGTAAGATTGTGGTTGCATATCAAGGAACAAGGAACATCAGTGCCACATGGACAGCATGCTTCCCCAGAAAACACTGGGATTGTTGTTGTGGGAGTTAGCAATGATGGGAGATAAATTGGAAGAGTAACACCATTTTAGCAACTGACAAGAACTCCCTTGTGGAGGCTATACAAATGGGTATCCTTCTGCTATTTGTGATTACTTTTTGTGGCCAAGGGAACTCTGCTGGCCGCATTACCAACTTGTTGTCAAGTTATGCTATATGAAAAGTGAGTGCTAAACTATTTTTTATATCCATGTGCAGACATCAGAGATTACACTACCGGTTGTGTCATTTCTTGCTGTATCATCTTTCATATGTGATCTTCTGTCCTTCCAATATAGTTCTTGAACTGAAGCCAAAGCTTCTTGCAGAACAGCGTGCCATTCCTGCTGGTTATTCTGTTGATTTACCTCTGCTCAAATTAGCTGCCTCCTGAGCAGTTTTGTTAGGATTGATTACTTCTGGAGGATGGCTAGTGCTATTTACGTTACCTGCCATTTCAGCCAGTGATCAGACATTTTGTGGTCACTCGCATGGTTATCCTTTTACAGAAGAGCTTTATTCAGTGCTATCATTTGGTTCCTCTTGTCAAGATGCATGATATTCTCAATGTGCTAAAAGCATACTGTTCAGCTTTCACAACTAATTGCCCTTTGGATATGCCGCTCCAAGTTTTCTTCTTCAGCTTTATTCTAGCCTACTACTCCAAGTGTTATCACAGAACAAGAATAATTGAAATCAATATGGAAATATCTGGACAAGTGAGATTTACTTGGTGGTATTGGAGTTGTGGAAGATCGTTCTTCATGATATTGAAATTTGGAGTACCCATCAATTTCACTTCAGATGACTGAAGTGCTGGATCTGTTTTTAAGTGGTGCATCACAATGTGTAATCATATATTGGTATCTCTCTTGCATTAGTCTTATTGGCACTTCTACTTTATGGAATGTGAGGTTATCCTGGACTCTGCTACTTATTGCTAATTGAATTATCACATGGCTCAAGCTTTTGGTAAGCTTAAGTGTTTTGTGTGTTGGCTTGTCTATGTAGCTCTATCTATGTTTATTGTGGCATAGAGCTTCTTTATATTGTTTCTAATGCTAATTGAATAACCATATGGCTAAAGGTTGTCATAAGCTTAAATGTTTTGTGGGCAGCATCGTCTCTATATAGATCCATCCTTTTTTTGGTAGTGGTATAGTGCTTCTTTCCTTTATTATCATGTAAGTTGCTGCCTCCACATTTTAGGTGGACGAGATCATAGAGAATTTAGAGGCAGGCCTGAGAGAAGAAGCCCACCCCGCCGGAGGTATTCCCCTGACAGAGATACTAGGGGCAATTTGTTTCGCGACCAGAGGCCAAGTTCTCGAGATAGGGGTAATCTCTCTTTCGTGTGTGTGCGCGCGCGCATGCACGTTGCATGCTTCCCTTTTTTTTTGTGTCTAAAAGAAGTTTGATGAATATTTTTGAAGAAAATCTAGGATTTAATCCATATCTCTAAGTGTGTACCTATTAAAATCTTGCAGGATCTAGTCACTCAAGATCTCCCATCAGGAAGAGGTGTGTAAGAAGGATCTCTATGTGTGTTTCACTCGAGTATACAGTCTTTGTTGTACACTCATTTAATCCTAGATATGCTTAGAGAAAATCTTTGTAACTGTGTTCGAAAGTGTGCCCATGTACTCCCTCCATTCCAAAATATAAGATGTTTTAGGTTTTTTCCGAATCACATGCATCTAGGCACGTTTTAGTGTATATATTCACTTATTTTAGTCCGTATCTAGTCCATATTGAAATAGCTAAAACACCTTATAATTCCGAACAGAGGAAGTAGTGCCTAATTTTTCCCATCTATTGTTATACAGTCTATATTGCATGACATTGTGACAAAGTTCTATCTTACATTAAACATGTAATATAAGCACATGTCATTCTTGCAATTTGGTAGTTTTTGTACTTACACTTCCATGTGATCGTGTGGATCTTTCAGTGAGAGAAGGCATAAGGAGAAGGTTGATGGTGGAAAAACTGATTCAACAGGAAGTTTGAACTCATCTGATAACGAAGACAGAAAAAAGGATGGCAGACACTCCAGCGGTGATGAGAAAGATGATATCGAAGCACAGGTTTGAGCTTTAAAATCCACCACTAGCATATAGGTGGAGCTGTCTCCATATTCCTTCAGCTCTGTTATATATTGATGTGTGCTCTGCAGCTGAAACAAATTGCACTGGATATGAAAGCATTACATGAAGCTAAATCTAAAGTACAGGTCAGTTATCAATGTCTCAGACTCTCAGTAAGCATGCAATCACTATCAGTTATAGAATTGTAAATATGCATGTAATGGCACACACAGATAGTTCCAGTATTCTGTTATTTTGTCTCTACCTTAACTAGATGGTTATGTATGGCAACTTTAAAGATGGAGACATTTAGAACTTTAAGCTTACAAGAGGTTCACTCCACTAAATATAATCGTACATTCATACTGAAGGTACTGTGAATGTTTTGTGTCAAAATTATGATGCAAAATATTAATGAGAAATCATTCATAATTGATAAAATATTGACACGGGAACATTCAGTGGCGGAGCTAGCTCCCGGCGACCCTGGGCAGCTTCCCGGGCTCGGCCGTGGAAGCTCCACTGCAATTTGGGTACAGCATGGAGATTAGCTCCACTAGAATTTGGGCACAGTATCCAGTTAGCCTATTTCTTTCGTTACCTGCCCGGGCTCTATATCTGTCTAGCTCCGCCACTGGGAACATTCTCAGTTTGAACATTGAGATGACCAGTAGGCCCATCATAAGTGGCCAGCAAACTGCTTTTTTAAACTTCTCTGAATTGTCTCTTTGTATTTTGTTATAGTTGTTTGTGCCCGATCTGATTTTTGTCTATATCCACATATTGCACACAGTTTAATAGTTATGTGTTTCACAGTTGATATTGGACCAGAAGATTGACGAAGCAGGCATACTTTCTGCCAGAGTTGATGATCTTGAATCTCAGTTGAACAAAGAGAAACAAGATTGCGAAAGGTTCTCCATTTGTACAACATATGATCATACTTCAATTTTATTCAAAGTTTAGTATGTTGGCTCTTCAGTAGAAGAGAAGATCTCGATGTAGTTCTTCATAGTACTACTCTTTGATGTAGGATGACCTCCAAAATAAAGAAACTCATCAAAGCACATGGGCGTTACATGAAAGCACAAGAGGATTTAAAAAGGCATGTTTTCTTAATACGTTATGAACTAGCACTGAACTTCTGTTTTGCTTGGATCACCACAGAATTGCACTTCTGGTTCTAGTCACATGACCACATTGGTTGTCTGCAGGTCGCAAGGTCGTTTTGAGAGGTTGGCTGATGCACTTGCTTCTGATTCCTTGAAGTCTGGTACCAAAGAGCAAAGTTCCAGTGTGAATGCTGGTAATGATGACCCATATAATGCTTATGAAATGAGCCCATGTGATCAGCGACAGAAGCATGGTTTTACAGCTGGAAAAAGGTCTACCGCCCTTTCAACAAGCGAAGAAGAAAAGACTGGTAACACCTGGATGAGAACTTGATGTCAACTTTATTTTTTCATAGCAGCATTAGTCTCCCTAAGTACCTATATCTTAAGTTGTTAATCTGTGAAACTCGTTATTGGTATAGCAATGATTGGAATCTTGTGAGTTTGTAATGACATTGTTCATTGCTGAAGCTTAGTGCCTTATATTCCCACAAGTTAATCAAGTTAAATGGCACTCGGTTAACTGTTGTTAGATATTGAACATTTCTGTACTTCAAAATATGTTGTCTTAAATATGTATGCATTCTTGGGGGGTAGATGTTGTTTTTTCATGTCCAAACTGCGGTTACTTTTGCAGGGAAGAAAAGGCGAGTGAATGGTGATGATATGATCCATATGCCAGGGAAATATAAACCAGAAGATGCTCTAGATTCTTATAAAAACAGCAATGGAACTGATACACCAAAATCATTATCTCTGAAGAAATTAGGGGAAGGTGACAATAACGACGAAAGAAATGTCATTTCTCCTCACAATGATTTTGCAGACAGGGTGAGATATATTTTCCGTATCAGATAATGTTTGCCGCAAATTGTTTCTTAATCATATATCAGCGTAATTATGTTGAAATAAAAATTGTTTCTTAATCATATATTAGCGTAATTATGTTGAAATAATGAGTTGATGGCCCATTATCTTGTTATCCTCCTATGTTTGTGCTCTTTGTTTCTTACTGCAATTTTGTTAGTTCCCAGTGGCTACTCTTGGTTATTCTTTAGTAAAAGTGAGGTATTGTTTCCAATTGTCTTCAGGCCTGATGGATAGCTCATCTAGGTGTATTTCATTTGGTTAGGCCTATGGTTAACCATCTGCATATCAACATAGGAGCTCATCTAGGTGTAGTTCATTTGGTTAGGCCTATTGTTAGTAAAAGTGAGGTATTGTTTCCAATTGTCTTCAGGCCTGATGGATAGCTCATCTAGGTGTAGTTCATTTGGTTAGGCCTATGGTTAACCATCTGCATATCAACATAGGCCTAACCATCTGCATATCATCTAGGTGTAGTTCATTTGGTTAGGCCTATTGTTAACCACTTACAGGTAGAATGTTGTAAGAAGCCTGTTTCTTTTTCTACTGGTCTAGCTCACGATTCAGATAATCTTTAACTGTCAGGATGGATCACCACATAACTGCGCACACATAAATGTCTATTTCGGTACAAAACGGTGTGGGTTGTAGCACCAAATTTTGTATATGACACCACCGCCAATGTTACCAAAAGGCTTACAAGATGATATATATTTTCATTTTCCGAGCAATAACAAGCTTGATTATCTATATAGTTGACCCGTTAGTTTCCAACAGCTGGTGTACTATAGCATTGAGTCTTATGCCGTTGAGCTGTTAGCCCAGCAGCTTAAGTTCGGCATGTCCTCTAAAATCCTGTCAAGTCATGTGCATTTGCATTTTGCAAAGATGTCATTACTGTAATATGATTATGATACCAGCCCTGGTAATTTTCAATTTCCTGTAGCTCCGGATAATTTGCAAGAATTTCGCAATACTATCCCACTAGTTGCCAGCTGGTCCCTCCAGTTTTATTTATGACCACTATGTATATCATTTGCATCCTTTGTCATTCAAGATTTTTTAAAGCACTCTGCGAAAATGCAAGCAGTTCGCATAAACTGACTGTATTTATGGTTATTTCCAAATTTAAATTTTTTGTTAGTAATTTTTCCTTTTCTGTCAACTTCTCCCTCTCCAAATTTGTATGTTTATATGCACATGTATCACAGGGGTTAGCTACTTCCCCTCTGTGCTATGTTGTCTGCAGTATCTTGAACGTTGTGCTGACATTTTATTCCCCTTGTTTTGCTTGCAGTACAATGGCAACGGGGAGGAGGATCATGTGGACATCTAGATTCGGTTGTGGTTGACAGATTTCAACTTATGGAGGAAAACTTGGTGCTTTTGAAACAGTGCTTGTTATATCATGTCGACTTATTTATACATCGGGCAGTAGAGGTTCAGCGTCCCGGTAACTTTCTTCTGCAGCAAGTAACTTATGAGAAGACTGGTTGTAGTATTGCGAAACAGATTATGTGAAGTTTTTGTCTTAGTATTGCTGGGCTTTTGAAATTGCTACGTGAGCTTGTGTCGATCTTATGACAGGCCTTCCTAGCACTGGATGAGTTTTGCACCCCTCGTGTTACACTGCTGCTATTTAAAGGCTTGTTTGTGCCTACGTAGCATATGTCACTAAATTTGCGATGTCTGCCAGTTTGGTTCCTGGACTAAATTTAGGCCTCTTTACTAGATTTGTATAGTAGGCCTACCTGGATCCAGATCCTACTTTATACAATTGCAGAGGCCATAACACTTTCGCTTCACTTTTTGACCATGTGATTGCCATCTAGAATTATCTACATAATTTATACTTTTCCTTTGAAAGCTCTTTGGATCGAAGGAATGAGGCCATGAAATTTTGTGCATATGATTTCTAGCAAGATGTTGACCTCATCTCATTTGTGTCTTGCATGAACTTTCTCTATTCAAATTGGAGATTGTAGAATCTTTCTTTTCCTAGGATTCAACAACCATGCCATCTTTCATGTTTAGCATTATCGCTTGTGAAAGTATTCATATATCCTCCTCCAGTAGCCAATAGGCACTCTCTTTTTGCTCGGCACAAAAAATGGGGCTTTGTACAATTTTCATCCATGCATCACACGACCACTCCGCCTCCTTCTATGTGTACGGATTTCCTCTTCTTGTTGTAGGACGTGTAGTTTGTGTTTGGGGAAGGGCAACTCTGACAACTCCAATAACACCCCCAACATTGCCCCATGTGCTTGTTTTGCTCGGGCGATCCAAACACTCCTAGTCTCCATGTCCGCCTCCAAGTCTGCCCGTGGCCCACCCGCTAGCCACAAATGCCACTCCACTCACTCTTATCACCCCTCTTCCTTCCCCAACCTCCTCACCTCTCCCAATTTGAAATTTGAGTCGCCGTTGTCGTTGCGCCATGTTCTCATCCAACACCACCACACATGGAGGGGGACACACACATGTTCGAGGCCAAGTCGGAGCTCGAATGGGAGAGCCAACACTGAGCGAATCGGCGAGCAAGGATGACGAAAGCCACATAGGCGAAGAAATCCACGGAAAACCAAGACAGATTTAATAATAGTAATATTACTATTACACTCTTATAGTAAGAAAGATTTAGGCTTAGTTAGGTAGTGAAGTATTTTCTACACAAAGTATTTTAAAACCAAGTCTTCACCGCCTGGCCAAATAAATACTTTAGTTTGGTCAATACTTCAGTCACAAAAAGAGGTGCAGACCTTCTTTCTCCAATACTTAAAAAATCTACAGTTTGATGAATACTTCCGTTTTAAAACCCACATTATTTATTAGGATCCAAACACCTTAAAGTATTCACCTACTTCATTATTTTAGGAAACGAAGATTCTCTCTTATACCTTCAAAATATTTGATGCCAAACGGAGCCTTAATTTATATTTTAAAATTTCTCTAATTCATGCGATGCAAAATAACCCTGACCATATTCAAATCCAGTATACTTTGTAAATTCCTCTAGGGCTGTTTCTGTAATATTCACCCAAAGAGAAGAGAGAATAGGGGTAGAAGCCCTCCCCCCTCCTTCCTCCGCCGCCGTCTTCACCGGGGCAGCGAGCCCAACCCTACGCCTCTTCTCGCCAATCCCACCGTCTCAACTCATGGACAGGCAAGCCCAGGACTACGCGGCCGCAGCCATGGCGTACGCGCAGGCGCAGGCGCAGCAGCAGCAGCCGCCGCCACAGTACGGCTTCCACCCCCAGGCGCAGCCGCAGTACCCGCACCACCCGCACGCCGGGCCGCCCTACGCCGCCCCAATCCCCCAGTACACGCAGTACCCGCGCGCCATGCCGCCCCAGCAGCTCTACCCTCACCTCCCGCCGCACCAGCAGCCTTCCCCCTACCCGCCGCCCCACGTCATGGCGACCCCCTCCCAGCCGCCCCACCCCTACATGCACCCGCCGCAATTCGAGTCCGCGCCGCCGGCGCCGGCCCCTCCGCCGGCTGACCCGGAGCTCCAGAAGCGCATCGACAAGCTCGTGGAGTACATCGCCAAGAACGGGCCGGAGTTCGAGATTGTGATCCGCGACAAGCAGCACGACAACCCGGACTACGCCTTCGTCTTCGGCGGGGAGGGGCACGCCTACTACAGGTACATGCTCTGGGTCGCAGGGCGGCCGCCCTACCCGCCGGGCTCCATGCATATGATGCCGCCGATGGGTGCGATGATGCGCGGGCCGCCGATGCACCAGCCGGCGTACCCGCCGTTCTATGACCAGCACCAGCATTTTGGTGCTCACGGACACGGGGAGTATGAAGCCGCGGCGCAATCGTTCAAGGGTCTCTCTGGGCCGCTCCCGGCGGATGTGGCTGCCGAGCTGCACGATGTGCTTACCAATCTTAATGGCACCAAAGAGTCCATAAAGGGAGCCAAGACTTGGTTTATGCAAAGGGCGCCATTTGCGCCAGCTCTGGCCGAAGCTATTAGGGAGAGAGTATTTGCTTTGGAGGATTCAGAGAGGCAGCTGCACATTGTTTTCCTGGTGAACGATATTCTTTTCGAAGGGTATGTTTTCATCTCAGCATCTATTTTGTGAATATAATTGCTCACCTTATGGCCTGTCAATGAAGTGTAGTTATCAACTTGATCTAGTTTTTATTTGTTCAATGTTCACGCTGATGAAAACTTGATTTAAGAAAAGACTCAACTTTGGTGCTGACTGAAATGCCAACACATGAAGTGAAATGTAATTGGCAGATTTTGTTGCCACCATATATCTTATTAAGTCCCTTTGGATTGGAGGATTTCCCTAGGAATTTTTAAGATTCTGATCCATATAAATTTCCTATAGAGACTCTTTGGAGTGCTTTGCTACACCCAAATTCCACAGGATTACTAGCAAGAAGTTAGACCTCATAGAAATATTATTCTGTGTCCTGCATGTACCTTCTCTTTCTTCAAATTCCTGCAATTTTGCTGTTGAGCATCCAAAGAACTACATGTGCAAATTTGTGTGTTTCTATTTTCTGTAGAGTTCAGAAAGTCGTGACATTCAATTCTACGTTTTGACGTTCCTGTGTACTATCCCTATGTTTTAGAATCCAGCAGTCCAAAGAGGGCCTACAAGATTGTGTAGAAACAATGCAGTAGATAGTGACCTTTCCATTTGTCAGTACCAAACGCATTTTCTTTTAATTTTTTTAAAATGTCAAACGACGCCATTTGATGTGACCTTACTTCAACCTGATTCATTTCAAAGACCGGTGTACTACCAAAATATAAACAAATGATAGCCTTCAAACAAAAAAGGCATGAAGACCAAATGTCTGATCTGACTATTTATTTACAAAGCACATAAACGACTAAGGAAAACAAAAACATGTACTAGGCTACCCTGATATTTCACTTAGTTGGTGTACCATTATTGGATCTCATATACGATACTGATACCCTTTATGATAAGTATAGGCAAGTACCTAATGATTTCCATTTAGTTTACTGATACGTCTCTACAGATGGTAATCACCTATTCACCTTGCCAATACAAGCCCAATAACCAATCCATTATCTAAGGGAGATCAATCCTAGTGCTCCCTTGCTTGCACACGTATTCACACATAACGGATAACTTCCTGATCTTGCATGTGGAACACAAACATGGCACCACTAGCTTCACTGCCAGGAATTGGATGACATCTTGACACACCCCGCCTCACTCTCATATCCACACCTTTTATTATGAATGCATTGCAGCCGCATATGCTCACTCTCTCCGTAGTCTATATGTTATATTCTAAGTATATGTAAGCTACTATTCTAGCATATTGATGTATCCTTCTTTTGGGAAGATTTAGTATCAACGCATCTTCTATTATGTATCTGCGCTCACTAGGACCGTGTGTGATGTTCCTATTAGGAAGATAGCTCAGGAGTCATGATCGTGACTTAATTATTTGTGATTTTTAGCGTTTAGAGATGAAAATGTCTCTGCTAAGTCTATGTGTTTGTCATTGAGGAACTTGTGAATTTCAGAAGGTTATTTTAACTAAACATTACAATATAGAATTTGATTGATTTGGCGAGACATCAACCGTAGCAAAGTCAGCTTGTAAGAGATGACATACTAATAACAATATGATGATGGTATTGTAAAAGCATCTAATGTTTTATGATACCTATAACTTCCTCTGCACAATTTCTGTTGGACAATGATCTTTAATAAATTTCATCTAGTAAGTGGCTATTGCATGAGCTCTTTATTAATTGAATCTAGTATGTTACAGCTCCAAATTGCACATGGTGTTTAATCGTGTATATTTTCTGTATTGGCGATGCTTTTCTTAACACATTCCATATGCTACAGCTTACAAAGACGAACTAATATTCAGGACCTTGACAATGAGGCTGTTGCTTTTCAATCTGTGCTGGGCTCCATGCTTGCAAGGATCTATAATAATCCACAGAGTAGAGATGACAACCAGACTCGCCTTGAGAAAATCTTGCAGTTCTGGGGTTCGAAGGAAGTTTATGACCAGGAAACCATTGCTAACCTTGAAAGAGAGATGAAAGGTGGGATGTCATATCCTTTGGCACCACGACATGTTTCACCAGATCCATCTACCTTTTCAGGTTTTTCCTGCACCCCTGTTCTACTAAAGCATACTTTTTCTCTAGATGCCCGTAATTATTATTTTCTATTATGTGCTTAGAATTTTTTAGGTTGCTAACTTTCACATAATTGGGGTTGATGTGATTTAGGCGTAGGTAACCTAACCTACGGGATTTTGATCATGTTGTCATTTCCTTCTCATTTTTATTTGATAACCCTTCATTGTAGTAGCAATATGTTAATGCCCAGAAACTTTATAAGTGGGTAGCTTTGGAATACGTAAACAGTTCACCAGGCTATAGAGAAAGATAATGTTAAAGTTACAATGTCACCACTGAGACCGATCCAGTAATTTCTAGACTAAAATCCTTTGTATCTATCAGGTCCACAATCTTTGCTATATTTATGTATGTATAAACTAGAAAATTAATTTATTCATGATGAATTTAGCTTTGTTTTCTACTTTCTATGAATTAATTCTCTAGTGTCACACACTCACACTACACATTTTGCAAATGTCTTTTATGATGCATTGCCTTTACCTTATGCTTGTTGGAGGTAAACCTAAGTATGTTTGATGGATATATTTCCAGGATCAGCGAAGCCGCCCTCAAAATGGTCGTCTGCTCCGCCAGAGAAGGAGAATGCAACTTATCCTGTTTCTGCTGCACCCCAACCTGTGCTTTCTGCACAATTTCCAGCAAACCAACTTCCTGCCGGTGTTTACCCTCCTCTCGGCCAAACTACTTTTCCAGGATCTTTGCCCATGCAACCATCTTTACTCCCACCTGGGCTTCCTCAAAGTGCAGCTCCAGCTGCTACAAATGATCTAAATCCACCTCCTTATCCGCTATTCCCCCCTGGCCTCATTCCAGGAATGGTCCGAAAGATGCAAATCGGGAGTGGAGTGCCATATTCTCCCTTGAGCCCGCTCGACATCCCCACCGTCATCCCACCATCCACAGTTGCAGAGTCCGAGATCCTCGAGCGTGTAACGAAGTTCTTCAAGGAGATTGGGGAGGTAAACCCATCAGAAGGTCCAATGAAGCAAGGCGAGCCCGATGATTATGACAATTATGAGAGGGAGCTTCCCGCTCGCAAGGGAGGTGCGTGCATTCCTCCTCCTTCCAGCTTGCATGTAAACCCGGAGACGGGGATGCGTGCTGACGGCACGTTTGATAGCAAACCGGGGTCAAGTGGCCGGCTGGGCCTCGGAGCTTCTGCTGACCCAAATGAGGAGAGCCACCAGTATGGCGATGTCTATTCTTCGTACCGCAAACAGAGGAGCAGCAACTACCATACTTCCATGAGCTCTCGCTCGTTAGCACCAAGGTGAAAACTGAAGAAACCCGGCGAGCTTCCTTGACATCCTTCCTGCTCGCAGCGTGAATGGCTGTCGTTGCGAGTGTATCTCAGTAGACAGAATTGGACTATCAAATGATTGTACAATGTAACATTTTTACCTTCACGGAAGACCTGGACTGCAGCTTCTTATTTTGTAGAGCAGTATGTTAGCTGGAAACGACGGGTTTTGTTTGGTAGATGTGATGTCATGTTCGTTCGTAATTGCAGCTGCGGAATCTATCATCATCTGCTCCCACCGTTCCACTTTTCCTTACCAAAACATCCACTGTATTATACTCCCTCCGTTCCTAACTATGTAGACTATATATAAGATGTTTTACCTTTTAGGTACGGATGTATCTAGATGTGTTTAACATGTAGATTCACTCATTTCGGTCTGTATGTAGACTATGTTAAAACATCTTATATTTAGGAATGAAGGGAGTATATACTAAAAAGTAAGGCATGAGAGTCTAACAGAGTCACCACACCATGTAAATTATATTTTTATTTTACCTTGTCTATCTATAGTATATATACTGGTGGTGACACCTCTAAATAATTGAGGTGGACACCAGAAACCAAAACCTATACACAGCTGCGCTGCGCACCAAGATTGATAGTTATTTTGTTGTGATATCTCAAGCTGTGCGTGCGAGGGATGAAATTTTCCTTAGTATGCGAATTCCATCCCTCACAATTGGAACTAGAATGCTGTAATAGTGTGAGTCGATTTAAATCGTGTTTTGAACACTCCTAAGTGGGCCCAATGTGACTGTAAGGAGGGACCGGCACGCCTCCGGCGCTCAGCCTCCAGCCGGCGGGGACGCGATAGCCGGGCGGGTAGGGGTAGTTCGAGGCGCAAAGTGCCTCCGCCTCTGGGTAGGTTAGAGTGGGTTCGGTGAAAGCCATGGGAGAGTGATGAGGTTGCAGATATGAGTTTAGATGTGCTATGACAATGGCGGCCAAGCCTATATATATATAGTGAGAAATGGCGGGAAGACGGAGGCGGCCATTTGCCATTTTCAATTTAAAATGCATTACCGTCATTAGTACAGGTAGTATGCCCAATCAGAAAGAAGCACACGGATCGTGTGTTTCCTTCGAACGCTTGTGAGCCGTTGGATCAGCAGTGTGTTTCTTTCGAGCGCTTGTGAGCCATTGGATCTCAAGCAGAAGATAAGGCACACATATCAACGCTCCTTTAGTCCCGGTTCCAGCTACCAATCGGGACTAAAGGTGAAGAGTTGCCCTAATCTTTTACCTATAAGTACCCACCATGAGGAGGAAGAGTAAGAACAAGAGCACGACAACAACAGAAAGAGAAGACAGATGACTCCTCTATGCACGAGCTTCTCGAAGATGTCGTTGGGTAGTGACCTATGACATCTTCGAGGGGCTCGGCATAGAAGCGTTCACTCACTGCAAAGAGGGTTCATACTGTAGTCAAGCTAATCGGAAAGCGAAGACAGAGGACTCCTCTATGCACGAGCTTCTCGAAGATGTCGTTGGGCAGTGACCTGTGAACATCTTCGAGGGGGCTCGGCATAAAGTGTTCTCTTAGTGCAAAGATGTCAACAAAATGAGATACACATGTGTGCCAAGTTTGAGAACACTCATACATAAATTGTTTAATATATTATTACACATAACCAACATCCCCATCTAGCGTATGTCCCTGGCTTATGATCGCGCCGGCCATAACCATGGAGCATCTTCATCATTTAACAGGATGCTTGGGTCAATGTTCACTGTGAAGGGCGGAATTTCATCAAACTTGTTATAATCTTCTGACATGTCTGTCTTGTCCTCCACCCCCACGATGTTTTTTCCCCCTGAAAGAACTATGTGGCGCTTTGGCTCATCGCATGATGTATTCGTTTTCTTATCTTTTCTATTTCTCGGTTTGGTAGACATGTCCTTCACATAGAAAACCTGAGCCACATCTTTGGCTAGGACGAATGGTTCTTCTCTGTACCCAAGATTGTTGAGATCCACTGTTGTCATCCTGTATAACTTGTCTACCTTTACCCCGCCGCCTGTCAGCTTGACCCACTGGCACCGAAACAAAGGGACTTTAAAAGAAGATCCATAGTCAAGTTCCCATATCTACTCTATGTAACCATAATATGTGTCCTTTTGCCCATTGTTGTTTGTTGCATCAAAACGGACACCACTGTTTTGGTTGGTGTTCTTTTTATCTTGGGCGATCATGTAAAATGTATTCCTATTTATCTCGTACCCTTGGAAAGTCAATATAGTCGAAGATGGTGACTTGGCCAACCAGTACAGCTCATCTCCAACATCATTGTCATTCATTAGATGCGATTGCAACCAATTGCCGAAAGTCGCCATGTGGAGCCGTAAAACAAAGGAGTTAGTCTGCCCCGGGTTTTTGGAGCGTACAATATTCTTGTGTTCCTCGATATACGGAGCCATCAAGATGAAATTTTATAGAACTGTGTAGTGTGCTTGAGTGAAAGAATGCCCGTCCCTACATATCATTGACTTCTTTACGAGCATGCCTTTTCCACTCAGTCTCCCCTCATGCCATGATTGAGGAAGTCCAATCGGCTTAAGGTCAGGAACAAAGTCAACACAAAACTCAATGACCTCCTCTGTTCGATAGCCCTTGGCGATGCTTCCTTCTGGTCTAGCACGGTTACGAACATATTTGTTTAAGACTCCCATGAACCTCTCAAAAAGGGAACATATTGTGTAGAAATACATGACCGAGAATGTAAATCTCTTCGACTAGGTGAACCAGGAGGTGCGTCATAATATTGAAGAAGGATGGTGGGAACACCAACTCGAAACTGACAAGACATTGGACCACATCATTCTGTAACCGTGGTAGATCTTCTGGATTGATTACCTTCTGAGAGATTGCATTGACGAATGCACATAGCTCACAATGGGTACTCGAACATTATCTGGTAGAAGCCCCCTCAATGCAACCGGAAGCAATTGCGTCATAATCACGTGGCAGTCATGAGACTTTAGGTTTTGGAACTTTTTCTCTGCCATATTTATTATTCCCTTTATATTCGACGAGAAGCCAGACGGGATCTTGATACTGCTCAGGCATTCAAAAAAGATTTTCTTCTCTGCTTTGGTAAGAGCGTAGCTTGCAGGACCTTGAAACCGTTCTGGATGCAGGCCTTCTGGGTCTTTCATACGTTGCTGGTCCTGCCGTGTTTTCGGTGTATCTTTTTTTCTTCCCTTACACGCCCAAGAAGCCTAGCAGGTTCACGCAAAGATTCCTCGTCACATGCATTACGTTAATTGCAGAGCAGACCTCTAGGACTTTCCAATAGGGTAGCTCCAAAAATATAGATTTCTTCTTCCACATGGCGCGTGTCCGGTAGAAGCGTCATTCGGAACAGATTGAACGCCAGGACCATTTCCAAATATTACTTCTAGGTCCTTGACCATACCAAATATATAATCACCAGTACGTTCCGTAGGCTTCGGCCGGTGATCTGCCTGACCGTTGAAATGCTTGCTTTTCTTTCTTAAGGAATGCTTGGCCAAAAGAAATCGACGATGCCCCGAGTATACATTCTTCTTATAATGTTCCAAATATATACTTTCAGTCTCATCTAAACAGTGTGTGCATGCATTGTATCCCTTATTTGTCTGTCCTGAAAGGTTACTAAGAGCAGACCAATCATTGATTGTTACGAACAACAATGCTCGTAGGTCAAATTTCGTTTGTTCGTGCTCATCCCATACACGTACACCAGGTTTGTCCCACAACGGTAAAAGTTCATCAACTAATGGACTCAGGTACACATCAATGTCGTTGCCGGGTTGCTTCGGGCCTTGGATGAGCACTGGCATCACAATAAACTTCCGCTTCATGCACAACCAAGGAGGAAGGTTATAGATGCATAGAGTCACGGGCCAGGTGCTATGACTGGAGCTCTGCTCCCCAAAAGGATTCATGCCATCTGTACTTAGACCAAACCTTAAGTTCCTTGCGTCACCTGCAAAATCTTCGAACTCTCTGTCGATCTTTCTCCACTGCGACCCATCAGCGGGATGTCTCAACATCCCGTCTGACTTATGTTCCTCTTTGTGCCATCGCAACAACTTGGCATGCTCTTTATTTCTGAAGAAACGTTTCAACCGTGGTATTATAGGAGCATGCCACATCACCTTGGCAGGAACCCTCTTCCTAGAGCGCTCGTCCTCAACATCACCAGGGTCATCTCATCTGATCTTATACCGCAATGCAGTGCATACCGGGTATGCATTCAAATTCTCGTACTCCTAACCGCGGTACAGGATGTAGTCATTAGGGCATGCATGTATCTTCTGAACCTCTAAACCTAGAGGGCAGACAACCTTCTTTGCTTCATGCATACTGGCGGGCAATACGTTATTTTTTGGAAGCATATTTTTCATCATTTTCAGTAACTTTTCAAATCCGGAGTCAGATAGACCACACTCTGCCTTCCATCACAGCAATTCCAGTGTGCTATTGATACGTCTCCGACGTATCTATAATTTCTTATGATCCATGCTTGTTTTCATACCTTTTGCTACATGTTTTGTTTACATCTTATAGCATTTTTATGCATTTTTGGAACTAACATATTAACAAGATGCCCCAGTGCCAGTTCCTGTTTTCTGCTGTTTTTCCGTTTCAGAAAAGTACTTAAGGAAATATTCTCGGAATCGGACGGGACAAAAACCCAGGATCTTATAATTTCGTCACGCACACGGAGTCCAAAGGGGAGCCGAAGACGCACCAGAGGGCGACCACACCCTAGGGTGGCGCGGCCCACCTGTCTGCCGCGCCACCAGGTGGTGTGGCCCCCTCGGGCCTCCACCGACGCCGCCCTTTCGCCTATATAATCCCCCCGACGAGAAAACCCTAAGTACCCGATAAAAATTCCAGAAAAACATCCGTCGCCGCCGCCGTCGTCAACCCTAGTTCGGGAGGGTTCTGAAGCTCTCCCCGGCACCCTGCCGGAGAGGGGAATCATCGCCGGAGGGCTCTACACCACCATGCCCGCCTCCGGACAGATGTGTGAGTAGTTCATCCTTGGACTACGGGTCCATGCAGTAGCTAGATGGTAGTCTTCTCCTCTTATGCTATCATGTTTAGATCTTGTGAGCTGCCTATCATGATCAAGATCATCTTATTGTAATGCTACATGTTGTGTTTGCTGGGATCCGATGAATAGAGAAGTACCTTGTGATGTTGATTATTGATATTATCATGTCTATGTTATTTGTGATCTTGCATGCTTTCCGGTACTTGTAATTGCCTTGATCAAGTATTTGCTTGTATCTCCAAGAGGGAGTATTTATGCTAGATAGTGGGTTCGGTCCCTGTGTGCCTTGGCTTGAGTGACAGAAACATATAAGGACGGGGGAGTGCCGTTGCTACTAGGGAGTAAACTTTATGCACAGTTCTTCATGCAATTGTCTGTTGCTTGCAACTTAATACTGGAGAGATTTTACGGTATGTTATCTCAAAGGTGGACTATTTAGGCATAGGTGTATGCTTGGAACAGCTATCTATGTATTTTGTCGTAATGCCCAAAGCATCTCATATAGACATCATCATCCTCTGTATTATGCAATGTTCATGCATTGTCATGCATTCTCTATTCTGTCAATTGCCCAGCTGTAATTTGTTACCCAGCATGTGTAGTATTTTATTTATGGAGAAGACACCACTAGTGAAATGTGGACCCCGGTCTATTCTTTTACATCTGCAATTAAATCAACTGCTCTACTGCTTTCATTTACTGCAAACAAGCTTCCTTCCACACATACATTTAATCCTTTGTATTCAGCAAGGCCGGTGAGATTGACAACCTCACTGCTTCGTTGGGGCAAAGTAGTTTGATTGTGTTCTGCAGGTTCCACTGTCTCCCCTGCAACAGCTCTTTTTCTGGCGCCATTGCAGTTGTGGACAACCTTCTGAAGCATTCCTCACTCCTACTGGTTCGATAACCTTGGTTTCTAACTGAGGGAAAACTTGCTGCTGTGCTCCTCAAACCTTCCTCTTGGGGTGCCCAATGAAGCGTGATTGATTAACACCTCTCGCGCTATCAAGCTCTTTTTCTGGCGCCGTTGCCGGGGAGTTAAGAGTGCTCAGTAAGAAGCTTCTTGAAGTACCAAACTTCTCACTCCTCCGTCAACAGCTCTTTCTGGCGCCGTTGCCGGGGAGTAGAGAAGCTTCTGCAAGGGGAGTCTCTCAGTTCCAATCTCTTTACTTTGTTTTAGTCTTGCTTATTATTATTGCTTTGTCTTGTTTTGCTTTCTTATATCAAAAACACAAAAAAATTAGTGTAGAATTTATCTTGTTGCTTTCCTATATCAAAAACCCAAAAAAATTAGTTACTTGTATTATTTTGTGCAATTCGGTTTGCCTTGTTTTCCTCAAAAATGAGTACTGCTGAAAACACTAAGTTGTGTGACTTCACTAGTACTAATAATGATGATTTCATATGTACTCCTATTGCTCCACCTGCTGCTAAGACAGATTTTTATGAGATCAAACCTGCTTTGTTAAATCTTGTTATGAAAGAGCAATTTTCTGGTGCTAGTACTGATGATGCTGCTGCTCACCTTAATAATTTTGTTGAACTTTGTGAGATGCAAAAGTATAAGGATATGGATGGAGATATTATAAAATTGAAATTGTTTCCTTTCTCTTTGAGAGGGAGAGCTAAAGAATGGTTGTTATCTTTGCCTAGAAATAGTATTGATTCATGGACTAAATGCAAAGATGCTTTCATTGGAAAATATTATCCTCCTGCTAAAATTATATCTTTGAGAAGTAGCATCATGAACTTTAAACAAATGGATAATGAACATGTTGCTCAAGCTTGGGAAAGAATGAAATCTTTGATAAAGAATTGTCCCACCCATGGACTGACTGCTTGGATGATCATCCAAACCTTTTATGCAGGATTGAATTTTTCTTCAAGAAACCTATTGGATTCAGCTGCTGGAGGAACCTTTATGTCCATCACTTTGGGTGCAGCAACAAAGCTTCTTGATGATATGATGGTAAACTACTCTGAATGGCACACTGAAAGGGCTCCACAAGGTAAGAAGGTAAATTCTGTTGAAGAAACCTCTTCCTTGAGTGAAAAGATTGATGTGATTATGTCTATGCTAGTTAATGGTAAATCTTTTGTTGATCCAAATAATGTTCCCTTAGCTTCTTTGGTTGCCCAAGAAGAGCATGTTGGTGTGAACTTCATTAAAAATAACAATTTCAACAACAATGCCTATAGGAACAATTTTGGTAACAACAACTATAAACCATATCCTCCTAATAACAATTATGGTTATGGTAACTCTTATGGTAATTCTTACAACAATAATAAGAGTGTTTCCTCTGATCTTAAACCATGCTAAAAGAGTTTATCAACACACAAACCGCTTTTAACAAAACTGTGGAGGAAAAGTTGGGTAAAATCGATGTTCTTGCTTCTAAAGTTGAAAGCCTTGCTCTTGATGTAGATCTTTTAAAATTAAAAGTTATGCCTAACAATGATAAAGAGAGCAAGCCTTTTGCTAAAATCAATTCCATCCAAGTTAGAATTGATGATAATATTAGAATGTTGGCTGAACTACATGCTAGGTGGGAAAGAGAAAGAGAAGCCACTAAAAAGAACAATATGGTTAAAGTTTACACCATCACCACTACTAGTAATGTTCAGATTTCACATGATAACAAGTCTATTAATGATAATGGTAAAGTTAACAATGTTGGCAATGTTTCCACTTCTCATGAAAAACGCTTAAAACTGCCAAAAGATACCAAAACTGCTAGTGATAAAGGAGCTGAAATTTTTCGAACTATGGGAGATCCTTCTTCCATTACTTTTGATGATAATGATTTTGATTTTGATAATTGCAATATCTATGAAGTCATAATGTTGTTGCAAAAGCTAGCTAAGATTCCTAATGCTAGTGGTATAAGAATGGCTTTTACAAAACTTATTACCAATGCTCTCATGAAAATTAGGGAAGAAAAGTTAAAACTTGAAGCTTCTATCCCTAAGAAATTAGAAGATGTTTGGGAACCCATCATTAAAATGAAAGTAAATGATTTTGATTGTAATGCTTTATGTGATCTTGGTGCAAGTGTTTCTATTATGCCTAAGAAATTCTATGATATGCTTAACTTGCCACCATTGGAGAGCTGTTGTTTGAACATTCATCTTGCTGATAATTCTACAAAAACACCTTTGGAAAGACTTGATGATATTCATGTTATGGTTAATAATAACCTTGTTCCCATTGATTTTATTGTCTTGGATATTGAGTGCAAAGCTTCTTGTCCTATTATTTTGGGAAGACCTTTTCTTCGAACTATTGGTGCTGTTATTGATATGAAAGAGGGCAACATTAGATATCAATTCCCTATTAAGAAAGGTATGGAACACTTCCTAGGAAGAGAATGAAGTCACCTTTTGACTCTATTGTTAGAGCAAATTATCGTTTTGATGCTTCTTCTATTGGAAATACTTGATGTTCACTTTCTGCGCCTAGCTGAAAGGCGTTAAAGAAAAGCGCTTATGGGAGACAACCCATCATTTTATTTTCAGTATCTTTTCTTTTATTTGAGTCAAGAAGTTTATTTACTTCTGTAGCAACTTCTTTGTATCTTTATTTTCTTGCAATGTTGTGCCAAGTAAGGTCTCTAGTAGAAAGTTTTTGCTATATTCGGATTTCTGCACAGGAAACAGATTTCTGTCTGTCACCGTTAAATTCGTCATTTATTCCAAAAGCGACGAAATGCTTTGAGATTTTGTGTGCTGAATCTTCATATATGTATGAAACTTTTTCTAGTTCAGTGATTTTCGATTTGAGCAACTCTAGTGCCTCGAAAAAATTCGTCTTTACAGACTGTTCAGATTTTGATAGATTCTGCCTTTTATTGTGCATTGCTTCTTTTGCGATGTTTATTTGGATCTTTTTGATTCTTTGAGCATCAGTGGCTGTAGCTAATGTTATAATGCATTAAGGTGTGCTTGTGTCACAGTAGAACTTGTGAATTTTTGGTTTATGCACTAACCCTCTAATGAGAATTACTTTGAGTTTGATGTGGTGGAAGTTTTAAAGTAAGCAAAAGGGACGATATGATGAGATAAAGAAGAGTGAAAAGCCTAAGCTTGGGGATGCCCCGGTGGGTCATCCCCAGCAAATTCAAGAAGACTCAAGCATCTAAGCTTGGGGATGCCCAAGGCATCCCCTTCTTCATCGACAAAACTATCAGGTCATCTCTAGTGATACTATATTTTTATTCCACTACATCTTATGCATTTTGCTTGGAGCGTCTGTTTTTATTTTGAGTGTGTGTTTTAGTTTGCTTAATAAGTTGGATCCTAGCATTCTTGTGTGGGAGAGAGACACGCTCCGCTTTTTCATATGAATACTCTTGTGCTTCGCTTATATTTGTTGAGTATTCTTAGCTACTGTCTGTTTTCTAGTAAGCTCTCGCTTTTAGCATGTTATCTTGTTTAGAGCTGCTAGTTCTTTGTGTTAAGCTCTCTTGTGTTTCACTCTTATTTGTTAGAGAGTTGTTTTAGTTGCTTGGTTGATGTGTTAGATTGGAAAATGCTATGCTTGTGATAGTGGTATGAATAGAGAAAAGCTGCATAGTCTTGTAGACCATTGTGTAAATAACTTGCTCCTCTTCAATTGTTTTGAGGTATTAAAATAACTAATGGTTAAAATATGTTGGTTAATGTTGTTAAGAGCTGATTAGTGAAGATGTGTTAGTAGAGCGTGGAGCCGTACTTTTCTGAACTAAAAACAACTTAAGTCAATAGTGCTTTAGTGTCGTGATTTCCTCTTAGTTGAAAAGAAGTTTCTAATGGTATAGTTACTGCAACGGTCGGGGAAGCCAACGGGGCACTTGTGTCGCCGCCACGATCCCTCTCGGGGTGTCTCTAACCATTTGTAAAACTTTGATACTGTTAGTTGTTTGCAATATACGACATGCTATGTGAGTTTTTGGTTTTTGGCACTTCCACCTCCATATTTTGCTAGCCTCTTCGGTACTTTGCATTGCCCTTTTTCACATTGAGATTGGTGCATACTTTGCAAGTACATCCAACCCCGTGGGAGATCTTCATCTTGTTCTCCTACACATAAGCCAACTATCTTCTCAAAACAGCCACCATATCTACCTATCACAGCATTTCCATAGCTGTTCCGAGATACATTGCCATGCAACATCCATCATTTACATTATATGTACTTTATGTCATTTTTACTTCATTACCATATAGTATTGCTTGACCATTTGAGTTAGTGTGATGCATGGTTTTCCACATGTGTTACATCTTTTCCACACTACGCTCGGTCTTGCATATCCACCATACACCATGTATTAGTCTTTGAGTTTTGAGTACACCAAAAAGTGTGATGATCATCTTGTAAAATAGAGTGTTGCCTCTACCTGTGAGCATATTGAAAAGAGTCCAAAGTGGCCAATCAAAAGAGTCCAAAAGAGACCAATGAGAGAAAAATATAAAAGAGCCACAAAGGCCTCAAAAAGCAAAAAGCAAAAAAAGAAAAAAGAAAAAAGAATATAAAATGAGAGAGGGGGCAACACTACTATCTTTTATTCCACACTTGTGCTAGTAGCAGCTACATCATTGTAGTGAGTTTTCATGCTTCATTAGTATAACTATGTGGGGACCAAACGTTATAGAACTTGGCTTGTATATTCCAACGATGAGCCTCCTCAAGTGAGCTCTAGGTCTTCATGAGCAAGCAAGTTGGATGCACCCCCACTAGTTCCATTGGAGAGCTTCCATTCATATAGCTCTACGTGCATCCGTTGCATGGCAATCACTACTCCTCATTCAGTGTCTACTACGGGACTTCCTCTTGTCTTGTGGTTACCTCTTCCACTGTTTGAACCTTTCTTTTTGGCCTTCCAAACCCCCATTATTATTCTCTTTGCCATAACCTCATGGTGCCAAGCCTTCTTCTTGCTTGTATTAGTTGAGTGGACTACATAACAGTTGATAAGTTAAGTGGATGGATTAAGGACACTTGACTTGAGCTTGGCTATTTCTATTATTAACTGAATTTGATGCTTTGAAAATTGATTGACATTTTACATTGGAGACACAATTTACTATTCTTCTTTCTAAACCTTATGTATGGTTCCTAGTCTCCAACATGCTGATTCATGAAAAGTTCTAGCTTCTTTTAGCTAGCATTTGTTAATCATTGTTTGCTTAATGTCAACTATAAACAATTGTTTTGGATCACCTTATTCACATCATGGGTTTTGCATTACTATGTTGATCTAGATTGTGAGTTTGCATGTCTCCTAAGAAATTATTTGTTATCGTTCTACCTACTCGAGGACGAGTAGAACTAAGCTTGGGGATGCTGATACGTCTCCGACGTATCTATAATTTCTTATGATCCATGCTTGTTTTCATACCTTTGCTACATGTTTTGTTTACATCTTATAGCATTTTTATGCATTTTTGGAACTAACATATTAACAAGATGCCCCAGTGCCAGTTCCTGTTTTCTGCTGTTTTTCCGTTTAAGAAAAGTACTTAAGGAAATATTCTCGGAATCGGACGGGACAAAAACCCAGGATCTTATAATTTCGTCACTCACACGGAGTCCAAAGGGGAGCCGAAGATGCACCAGAGGGCGACCACACCCTAGGGTGGCGCGGCCCACCTGTCTGCCGCGCCACCAGGTGGTGTGGCCCCCTCGGGCCTCCACCGACGCCACCCTTTCGCCTATATAATCCCCCCGACGAGAAAACCCTAAGTACCCAATCAAAATTCCAGAAAAACATCCGTCGCCGCCGCCGTCGTCAACCCTAGTTCGGGAGGGTTCTGAAGCTCTCCCCGGCACCCTGCCGGAGAGGGGAATCATCGCCGGAGGGCTCTACACCACCATGCCCGCCTCCGGACAGATGTGTGAGTAGTTCATCCTTGGACTACGGGTCCATGCAGTAGCTAGATGGTAGTCTTCTCCTCTTGTGCTATCATGTTTAGATCTTGTGAGCTGCCTATCATGATCAAGATCATCTTATTGTAATGCTACATGTTGTGTTTACTGGGATCCGATGAATAAAGAAGTACCTTGTGATGTTGATTATTGATATTATCATGTCTATGTTATTTGTGATCTTGCATGCTTTCTGGTACTTGTAATTGCCTTGATCAAGTAGTTGCTTGTATCTCCAAGAGGGAGTATTTATGCTAGATAGTGGGTTCGGTCCCTGTGTGCCTTGGCTTGAGTGACAGAAACATATAAGGACGGGGGAGTGCCTTTGCTACTAGGGAGTAAACTTTATGCACAGTTCTTCATGCAATTGTCTGTTGCTTGCAACTTAATACTGGAGAGATTTTACGGTATGTTATCTCAAAGGTGGACTATTTAGGCATAGGTGTATGCTTGGAACAGATATCTATGTATTTTGTCGTATTGCCCAAAGCATCTCATATAGACATCATCATCCTCTGTATTATGCAATGTTCATGCATTGTCATGAATTCTCTATTCTGTCAATTGCCCAGCTGTAATTTGTTACCCAGCATGTGTAGTATTTTATTTATGGAGAAGACACCACTAGTGAACTGTGGACCCCGGTCTATTCTTTTACATCTGCAATTAAATCAACTGCTCTACTGCTTTCATTTACTGCAAACAAGCTTCCTTCCACACATACATTTAATCCTTTGTATTCAGCAAGGCCGGTGAGATTGACAACCTCACTGCTTCGTTGGGGCAAAGTAGTTTGATTGTGTTCTGCAGGTTCCACTGTCTCCCCTGCAACAGGTCTTTTTCTGGCGCCATTGCAGTTGTGGACAACCTTCTGAAGCATTCCTCACTCCTACTGGTTCGATAACCTTGGTTTCTAACTGAGGGAAAACTTGCTGCTGTGCTCCTCAAACCTTCCTCTTGGGGTGCCCAACGAAGCGTGATTGATTAACACCTCTCGCGCTATCAGCTACCCAACTTTTTCAGACCATTTTCGCAATTTGGGTACAACGACTTTTTGTGATCCTCTAACATGTGATCCAACTTCTCCCTCTCCTTTTCACTTCCGCAGCCTCTCCGTGCATCAGCAATGGTCCGATCAAGATCATCAGCGGGCTCATCATGTGCCTCTTCTTCAACTTCCCCTTCAGCTTCCCCCATGAAAGTATCACCGTATTCAGGGGGATAGTTGACACCATCCTCTTCTTCTTCATTGTCTTCCATTATAACCCCTCTCTCTCCATGCTTGGTCCAACAATTATAGCTGGGCATGAAACCGGACCGAAACAGGTGGCTGTGAAGGATTTTTGAATCAGAGTAATCCTTCTGATTCTTACAGACACTACATGGACAAAATACAAAACCATTCCGCTTGTTCGCATTAGCCACACGGAGGAAATCATGCATGCCATTAATGAACTCGCCAGAGCGTCGGTCAGTAGTGTACATCCATTGCCGGGGCATCTGCATTATTATATAAGTATATATCAAACGCAATCACGATGCTAAAATTAGTAATTGCTTTAAAGACTCGTAAGTTATTTTAAACAATCCTTTGTCGTTGCGGACGAGTCGAAGATGAGGATGCATCGTCGCCGAAAACAAATTCCTATGAAAAAATATTTCTATGAAACTAAACATAATCTACATCTATTTTTATTTTTGGCATCATTTCACTTCTATTACTTATTATGTTCACAAATATAACACGTTTTTACACAAAATTCTACACAAAAATTCTATCAATTCTACATAAAATTCTACACAAAAATTCTAACAATTCTACACAAAATTCTAAACAAAAATTTCTCACCTAGGATTTCGCAGGTGCGGTCAAGGGCGACGGCGAGGGCCGGTGATGGCGAGGGCGAGGGCGGCGGCGCTACGGCGGTGTGACGGCGGTGGAGAGGTGGCGGTGCGCGGAGAGAGAGAGGGAGAGGATTTTCTGGCTCGAGTTTCAGCTTTTATACAGATACACCTTTTAGTCCCGGGTGGTTACACGACCCGGGACTAAAGGTCCCGGAGCCTCCGTCGGCCTGGCGCAAAACCATTAGTCCCGGTTCGTAACACGAACCGGGACTAAAGGTCCCGTTCGGACCGGGACTAAAGGTGGCCGCACGAAATAGCCGTTTCTGGCCGTTGGAATCGGAGCATTATAATGCTCCGAACCGAAGCCCTGTTTTCTACTAGTACCCGATACACCATGGCGTAGCCGCCGTTCGGTTGTTGCCCGGGTAGACGCTTCCCAGCCCCTTTTGATCTAAGCATAGTTCTAGTGTAATTGGTTCGACGATTTTTATGGTTCATATTAATGCATAAACTTTAGTATGATTGAAGGGAAGAGGGAAATGCTAGTTTGGAAGAACAATTAGTACCGAACAAGGACACCATCAGATACTTGGGATCAATGCTGCAAAACAATAGTGATATCGACGAGTAGGTTTGCCACATGATCAAGGCAAGATGGATAAAGTGGTGAGGAACATCTGACATCCTATGTGACAAGAAGGTCCCAAAAAAGTTAATTATCTGGATTTCCCTAAGACAAGTTAATTATCCTATATCACAGCGAACTTCATGACTAGTATGGGTTCAACGAGAATCGGTATGACCTTCTCACCACTCTTGGCTAAGTACGATGAACCACCTTCCTAGAGCCAGTAAACTAGGAATCTACAGTCCACTGATCAAGAGGGATAAGTCTTCATCAGTTGAGGAGCCCATATGGACGTACCACCACATATCTTCGCAATTCTCATGTTGATATTGTATTCTCGCTGTTTTTTTGCAAATTTGGAGGTGAAGCTCTTCCCTAAACCCATTTTAATCATATTTCTAATTAGTTGTTGTGTTTAGTCGTTTCTTATAAATAAGTATACCCCTCTTAACACCTTGTGCGATTTGGTACGGAACTCAAAGAGAAGCCAACAACGAAAGTGTTTGCTAACATTCCACCCGATTTAATAACCTAGGGCACTCTAGGGAAAAGGGCTCCAACATGATCCGGTACATTGACCGTCTCAGACAACACCAATAGACCCTGAGGAATTCAATTCACATCTTGAGAACATGAAGACACTTAAAGTCTATGAAATGACATATACATTTGTAATTGAGGCTAACAAATGACAAACATCTATTTGCATATCAAAGTTAGTCTGTCAAACTAGGTGATCTCCATCACGTGTTCATACCATCAGATTAGCATCTCTATGTTTGTTGCTTGTGAAACATATTCATCAACCGAATCGTATATTAGTCAAAGCATATGTGCCCGTGTGATGTTATCAACTACAAATCGTTAGAACAATCATCATATAATATATAGACTCACAAACAAGTAACATGCTTGCTGATACATATCAGTAGTGATGCTCAAGGACAAGATAAATGACTAATCAATACCTATGAAAATATCGTTGTCACACGATTGACTCTAGGGAATATTTCCAACACCATATTCATACAAATCTGATTATAATAGTAACCGAATTGTGACAAGAACTATGGTGGCTCATATGTTTGTTTGGTGAGTGGAAATGATTTTTTTTTTCAAGATTTGCAATATTTAAGGGGGGATTTCCCTTACCCGGTTGTGCATAAGATACTTCTGCACAGTTTGGAGAGAGGAGCAGATAGGACCGAATGAAAGACCATTGACTAAATGACAAGTTTCAGAGAAGCGGTGGATCTTGTACCCAACTTCTTTCAAAGCCATTTCCTATAGTGAATCCCTATAGCTGGCTTTCAATCTTCATTTCTATCATGTATAGCTCGGGTTGGGTTTCCTTAAAGTTGTGAGGGACGTCATGTTGGGATCGTTTGCTCATAAGTGCAAACATCTGATGGAATTAACATGAAGAAGGATGTCTTTGTCTTGTGTCACAAAATACATAAGGCTATTTTGTAGCCAACAAAGGCAACCTCGAAGCTCAACACGGGTTGTCACTTGTAGTTTACGTCAACCCTAGATATATTTGGATGACCCAAAACATTGGTTGAATAAAAGCCCACATGATTCCAATGAAACATAACTCCCTTTTCTAGAAAAATGTAAGGGGATTAAAGCAAAGCTTATAAAAATGAGGCTCGTCTAACAAAACTAGTTCTTAAACCCGCCCAAGTTAATGGAAGTCGTCTGTCTCGCACTCATAGCGTAAAGCGCATGTCGGCGGCATGTAAATGGACGATGTCAAACATGTTGCGCTGTTTGTGAAAACATACTTTCCCTCTTAATTAAGAAACTAGCAACACCGCGCGTGCAAAGCGAGTTGAACAAAATAAATTTAGTTACATGGAATACAAGAAGTTGATAAGTCTTATGTTGATAATTTCATCAGCACAATTTCCAAATAAGTGGCGGAGCCAAGACATAAGAATTGGGTTCAGCTGAACACAATGAAATTATGGCAAACCCCTTTATAATTGCTATTAATTTTCTCTAAATTACTAGTTTGACCCCCATTTATATTTCTATACAATATGGCGAATCCAATGATAGGATTTCCTAGATTCGCCGCTGAAAAATAAGGGCATGTGATTTTGTCTCTCAATAAAAAATTGCTCATGAACAAAATATTTTTGTGAGAGACAAGAATTTTCATGGATGCTAAGTAAATTTATGAAAAGGTTAGGAGGAATCAATATAATTATTAGGAAATATATAAGTACTAAGAGTGACTAAAGTAATTCTAATCTGTGTCCACAACATTTGATGGAGAATATAAAATTTGAAAACTCGATTTCTGATGGATATATAAAATCAAAGGTATCACATATAAATATGTGTGGGGCAGAGAGGATTAACGTGCCAGATCTTATCAGATACTGCCATTTATCTCATTAAATAGTACTATTTATTCGGGAATAAACAGATATATGAATGACCACATTGGAGTATCCTGTTAATTAGGCATGATTGCACAACTAATTCCCTACTACTGCTTCGGTCATCAAGCATATACAGGATGTGTGTACAACGGTAACATATATGATATCTTGATGTAAATAAGGGAATCCAACATGCATGCATGCACACGCAAAATATAGCAAGAAATTAACACGAAAACACTGCAACAAACGCGAAGAGAGTACGAAAAATCAAGTTTAAACCAAAAGATTTCCCTCCCTAGAAAACGACGTTACGCGTCGATATTACTCGCTTCCATTTCTAAGCTAGCCTCCTGGCTATTAAACCCCGGCCGGCGGCCACCATAGACATCAAAACACAGGATCTACAGACAAAGCGCCCATATTCATCAAGAAAAACCTCTTCTCTCGATCTCCATCTCCATCTCCTAATCACCAAATGGAATCCACTGGCTCCTTCACCCCTGCCACCGCGCCCGCCGCCGGCACCTCGCTAGCGAGGAAGAGGCCATCGTCGTCTCGCGCGCCGTCATCGGGTTCAAACAAGAAGGTGCGCGAGATCATCCTCGAGTTCAAGTGTAAGTACTGTCCGACCAGGTTCACGACCGCGCGGGGGCGGGGTGGGCACCAGGGGTCGCACAGAGACCTGCCCGAGTTCCAACTCCAACATCGCAAGAACCAGAAACAGAAGGAGCGCCGTCGTCGCGCTCCCGCCGGGCCGCAGCTGCGCTTCTCGTCGTCTGGTCAAGTTAACCAGGAGAAGATTTCCCAGTACTACTCCTGGCTCCTCTCAGTCGCCGTGCCTATGTTCGTATCGCAAACGCAAACGGGCGGCGGCACCAGCGGCCTTCTTCAGCTTTCGCTTGCCACCCCAGCACCGGTGGCGGCGGAAGGCAACGGCGGGAGTGGAGCTGGGGTTCTTGGAGGCCAGAAAGGCATGCCTGAAGTGGATCAGGAGGAGACTCCCGATGGCATTGACCTAACCCTGAGGCTCTAGGCCGGATCAGGTCTTCGCGGTTGGTCTTGTCACCTATACAGATATAAATTGTTTCGTTCTGTTGGAATTGTCTGTTAGATTCGATTTCTTGAACTCTGGGCTTCATAGTATTTTCTTGTAACTCGTAGTCGAGCCACCGTACCAGTTCAAATTGCGATTGGTACTAGATCTATCATGTGAGATGCTTTTCGAAGTGTAATTGGAGGAGGTGTTTATCTGGATGGGCTCTGAACATTTGCTATTTTCCAAGATGAATGCTCTGAATCTTAAATACCGGCTAATCCATCATTGTTGTGCACTGTTTTTTGGAAGAATCATTCATCTCTGTTAAGGTGAATAATGATATGAGATGCAAACACTCACAATATGGACTTCTTGGCTCAGATCTTCTATTTCTTACCTATGAGAGCTGTACGACAATATATGTTTTTGTGATCTAATCATATTTCCTATAGAAAACCTGTTTCTTAGATTTTTTTTGTATTGAGTTTTCCGTCATAATACATATATGCTATAGAAAGGTTCATGACTTCCAATGTAAAAGCAATGGCGGATATAGCTCTAACGACTACTCCAACAAGCAATGTGAAAACGTAATATGGTCTAGTGTATATTCACCTTTATCTCCCGTGAGATGTTTTTCGCAGTGTAATTCAAGGATAGTTATCTGGCTGGGCTCTGAATACACTAGTAGAAAAGGGGGCAACGGTGCGCCCCCTTTAGTACCGGTTGTCCAAAAACCGGTACTAAAGGGGGTCATTAGCACCGGTTGTTTAGCTGCGCCAGGCCTCCAACCCTTTAGTACCGGTTTTTCATACCCACCGGTACTAAAGATGGACCTTTAGTACCGGTTGCTATTAAAAACCGGTACTAAAGGGGGATGCAGGTGCAGCCACGGTTGGTGGCCCCACGGCAAGCCCTTTAGTACCGGTTGGTAATAACAACCGGTACTAAAGGTGCTGCCTATATTTGCTTCTTCCAGCCCGAGCCAGCTCCATTTGTAGCAACTCGACCCACACTCCATTTTTCCTCTCTCCCAAGCTCAAATTGACCACCATTTTCTCCAACAACTTTCAAGATTGGTGGCACCTACATATATAAGGGTTAGCAACTTCATCTTCTCTTCCGGCATTTCAAGTTTAGCTCATTTTCGTGCAAGTTTGATTTTGGTGGTGCTTGCAAGGTGTTTGATGAAATTCCTAAGTTAGGGATTTCATTTGTTTTATATGCATTTTGAGCTCAAATTAAAGTATAATTTGTGGTTTTATATAGTGTCGTCCCGTCCCCTTCCTCACCGCCGTCGATCGCCCGCGCCGCTCCGTCACCGACACTACCTCGGTGAGCCTCTTTTTTAATCTTTTATTTTAAAAAATGTTAGTTATATGATTTAAATGCATAATTATTTCTTGTATAATTTTATTATGTTTTTTTATATGTATAGTGTCATGGTTTTGATATCCGTCCCCGTCGGACCTCGTCCGGTCTATGATTCTGATGTGGTATATTTTTATAACTATTTATTTTGTTTCATCGTTATAACAATCATGCCGACCAACTTGACATAGATATATTTCTATTTAGGAGGTAGTTGAACCGGAAATTCCAGCCGACCCTATTGTCGAGTTTTTAGAAAAAGAAAACAACGATTTAAAAGCAAAATTGAAGATAAGTGAAGATCTTTGTCTCCAATGCCTGGAAGAGAAGATGGTATTGGAATTGAAGATTGCCGACATCGTCGATGCTCACGGGGTCAAGCTTGCCGACGTCGTCACTGCTAACGAGATGAAGATGGATGCAATGCGCGTCAAGCTTAAAAAGATTAGAAAATATGTCATTAGTCAAGAGGCTTGGTATCATTATGCTGTTGGTTCAATAGTTACCTTGGTTGCGATTCTGATCGCATTTGTTGTTGGATATAAATTCTTTAGATAGTTGTATGTTAGTTTCGATTGATGTATGTTTCGTGAGAACTATGTATTACATTTGGGCACTACTCTACTTTGGTTTTAATGTGATGAATTTGTATTAATTAATTTGGTCACGTATCTCTATTCATTATTTAGCTGGTGTAATGGTTTTTGATTTATTTATGTAATGCAGATGAGCCGAGAATGGATGTACGGTGATCGACGCCTTCCCGAGTTCATTGATGGCATGCATCGTTTTCTCGATGTGGTTAAGTTAAACAAGCTGAAGAATGGTTTTATGATTTGTCCATGTGATGAATGTCGGAATACGAGGAATTACCCGAGCGTAAGAACCATACACTCCCACCTGTTGCGACAAGGCTTCATGCCCAATTATTTTTGTTGGACCAAGCATGGAGAAAGAGGGGTTATAATGGAAGACCCTGAAGAAAAGGATGATGACAACTATCCTGTGTTCTCTGAACACGGTGATACTACAATGGGGGAAGACGAAGTTGAGCATGAGGTCATTGTTGATCAATCCGATGATGATGATCTTCGTCGGGTCATTCTTGATGAACAGATGAAGTGCGGAACTGAAAACGAGTGGTCGAAGTTGGAGCGCATGTTAGAGGATCACAAAAAATTGTTGTACCCAAATTGTGAAGATGGCCAGAAAAAGCTGGGTACCACCCTGGAATTGCTGCAGTGGAAGGCAAAGAATGGAATATCTGACAAGGCATTTGAAGAGTTGCTACAAATATTTAAGAAGAGTCTTCCAAGAAATAATGAATTGCCCCACAATACATACGAAGCAAAGAAGATTGTCTGCCCTCTTGGATTAGAGGTGGAGAAGATACATGCATGCATCAATGACTGCATCCTCTACCGCGGTGAGAAGTATGAGAACTTGAATGCATGCCCTGTATGCGGTGCATTGCGGTATAAGATCGGGCGAGATGACCCAGGTGATGTTGAGGGCGAGCATAGTACCAGGAAGAGGGTTCCCGCGAAGGTGATGTGGTATGCTCCTATAATACCACGGTTGAAACGTTTGTTCCGAAACAAAGAGCATGCCAAGTTGTTGCGATGGCACAAAGAGGACCGTAAGGAAGACGAGATGCTGAGACACCCCGCTGATGGGTCTCAGTGGAGAAACATCGACAGTGCGTTTGGGCATTTTGCAGCTGACGCAAGGAACTTAAGATTTGGTCTAAGTACAGATGGCTTGAATCCGTTTGGGGAGCAGAGCAGCAGTCATAGCACCTGGCCCGTGACTCTATGTATCTATAACCTTCCTCCTTGGTTGTGCATGAAACAAAAGTATATTATGATGCCAGTGCTTATCCAAGGCCCGAAGCAACCCGGCAACGACATTGATGTGTATCTGAGGCCATTAGTTGATGAACTTTTACAGTTGTGGTCTGACGAAGGCGTACGTGTGTGGGATGAGTACAAACAAGAGGAATTTGGCCTACGAGCATTGCTGTTTGTAACCATCAATGATTGGCCTGCTCTTAGTAACATTTTAGGACAGTCGAACAAGGGATACAATGCATGCACACACTGTTTAGATAATACTGACAGTATATATTTAGGTAACAAGATTGTGTATCTGGGGCATCGTCGATTTCTGCCAAACAGGCATCACGTAAGAAACCAAGGCAAGCATTTCAAAGGTGAGGCAGATAACCGGACAAAGCCTACACGCCCTGATGGTGATGTTATATATGGCATGGTCAAGGATTTAGAAGTAATCTTTGGAAAGGGTCCTGGCAGTCTATCTGTTCCGAAAGACGCAAACAAGCACGTACCCTTGTGGAAAAAGAAATCTATATTTTGGGATTTACCTTATTGGAAAATCCTAGAGGTTCGCTCTGCAATCGACGTGATGCACGTGACGAAAAATCTTTGCGTGAACCTGCTAAACTTCTTAGGCGTGTATGGGAAGACGAAAGATACAACGGATGCACGGCAGGACCAGCAACGTATGCACGAAAGAGACAACCAGAATCCAGAGAAGTATCAAGGTATTGCCAGCTACGCTCTTACCAAAGAAGAGAAGGAGATCTTTTTTCAAGTCCTGAGCAGTATCAAGGTCCCTTCTGGCTACTCGTCGAATATAAAGGGAATAATAAACATGGCAGAGAAAAAGTTTCAAAACCTGAAGTCTCATGACTGCCACGTGATTATGACACAATTACTTCCGGTTGCATTGAGGGGGCTTCTACCGGAAAACGTTCGAGTACCCATTGTGAAGCTATGTGCATTACTCAATGCAATTTCTCAGAAGGTAATCGATCCAGCAACTCTACCAAGTTTACAGAAGGATGTGGTCCAATGTCTTGTCAGCTTCGAGTTGGTGTTTCCACCGTCCTTCTTCAATATTATGACGCACCTCATAATTCACCTAGTCGAAGAGATTTCCATTCTCGGTCCTGTATTTCTACACAACATGTTCCCCTTTGAGAGGTTCATGGGAGTCTTAAAGAAATACGTTCATAACCGTGCTAGGCCAGAAGGAAGCATGTCCAAGGGCTATGGAACAGAGGAGGTCATTGAGTTTTGTGTTGACTTTATTCCTGATCTTAAGCCTATCGGTGTTCCTCAATCGCGCCATGAGGGGAGACTGCGTGGAAAAGGCACGCTAGGAAAGAAAGCAACAAGAAGTATGGACGGGCATTCTTTCACTCAAGCACACTACACAGTTCTACAAAATTCCAGTTTGGTGGCTCCGTATATCATGAAACACATGGATATTTTACGCTCCGAATACCCGGAGCAGACTAACTTCTGGATTAAAGGAAAGCACGTGGAAACTTTCGGCAGTTGGTTGCGTACACATCTCATTAATAACACCACTGTTGGAGATGAGCTATACTTGTTGGCCAAGTCACCATCTTCGACTATATTGACTTTCCAAGGGTACGAGATAAATGGGAATACATTTTACACGGAAACCCAAGACAAAAAGAGCACTAACCAAAACAGTGGTGTCCGCTTTGATGCAACAAACGACGATGGGACAAAGGACACATATTATGGTTGCATACAGCAGATATGGGAACTTGACTATGGACCTTCTTTTAAGATCCCTTTGTTTCAGTGCAAATGGGTCAACCTGGCAGGCGGGGTAGAGATGGACCGGCGGTACGGAATGACTACAGTGGATCTCAACAATCTTGGGTACCACACCGAGCCATTCGTCCTAGCCAATGATGTGGCTCAGGTTTTCTATGTGAAGGACATGTCTTCCAGACCGAAAAAAGAAAAGATAAGCGAGCCGATACATCATGCGATCAGCCAAAGCGCCACATAGTTCTTTCAGGGAAAAGAAACATCGTGGGTGTGGAGAACAAGACAGACATGTCAGAAGATTACAATAAGTTTAATGAAATTCCGCCCTTCAAAGTGAAAACTGACCCAAGCATCGTGTTAAATGATGAAGATTGTCCATGGCTACGGCGCAATCAGAAGAAAGGGACACACACGAAGAAGAAAGGGACACACACTAGATAGGGATGTTGGTGGTGATGTGTAATAATGTATTAAACCTTTTATTAAATGCACACAGTTTCACCTGACTTGTTATTACCTGCATATCAAATGACTTGTATGACTTGTATTCGGTCGATGAACTGAAGGATTCCTAGATATAGAACAAAACATACGGTTTCACCTGCATACAGCCCAACAGTGGCTCGTGAGTGCCTGCATATAAAATGCACTGTTGGACGTATGCAGGCGAATCCGAATGATTTGTATTCGGTCTTTGCCTTCCGGACTAGTTTGACTAGCTTCTTCTCCGCTGTTGCCGTACTCTTGTTCTTCATCAGAAGCACATGGATTCCCGTCATACAGCCCAACGGTGGCTCGTGAGTGCCTGCATATCAAATGCACCGTTGGGCTGTATGACGGGAATCCGAATGATTTGCATATAGGGTCATGTGGCTGATCCAACACAGGTTTTGCCCATCCGGAAGCTTGCGCAAATCGACCTTCGATCCAAACAGCCCCAAGACTTCTCTGATGATCTAACGACCGTCCCAAAAAGTGTTGGGAATGTTGTAGATCATCAGAGAGCCTTGGAGCTGCTTGGATCCGACCGAGGGCATGGCTACCACTTCCACCACCACCACTCCCACCTCCTCGGCAATTCATCATTGTGTCACCCTAATCCAGTGTGCCGTTTCGCTGCAGGGACGTCGCTATTTATAGGCGATTAGAAGGTGTACCTGTGCAGATCCGTGTGCTTCTTTAGTCCCGGTTGGTAACACGAACCGGTACTAAAGGCCCTGATCCAACAACCCACAAGCGCTCGAAGGAAACACACGATCCGTGTGCATCTGATCCAACGGCTCACAAGCGCTGTAAAGAAACACACCCCTGATCCAACGGCTCACAAGCGCTTGAAAGAAACACACGATCCGTGTGCTTCTTTAGTCCCGGTTGATAACACGAACCGGTACTAAAGGCTCTGATCCAACAGCTCACAAGCGCTCGAAGGAAACACACGATCCGTGTGCTTCTGATCCAACGGCTCACAAGCGCTGTAAAGAAACACACCCCTGATCCAACGGCTCACAAGCGCTTGAAAGAAACACACGATCCGTGTGCTTCTTTAGTCCCGGTTGTTAACACGAACCGGTACTAAAGGCTCTGATCCAACAGCTCACAAGCGCTCGAAGGAAACACACGATCCGTGTGCTTCTGATCGAACGGCTCACAAGCGCTCTAAAGAAACACACGATCCGTGTGCTTCTTCCACCGCTTCCCGCCTTCGTCTTCCTGTAATTTCTCACTATATATATGTAGGCTTGGCCTCCATTGTCATATCACATCTAAACTCATATCTGCAACCTCACTGTTCTCGGCGACGATGTCCATGTTGGACCAGAGGGGCGATGTGCGGGACTGGGCTCCACCGGGATGGCACTGGGAGGTGCTACCTTCCGGGATGCGCAGCTTGGTGAGGAATCCGGGTGACGTCGTCGACCCGGATCTTCTGTGGTGGCAGTCGCGTGGGCCACGCTCGGTGCAAAGGGAGCCGGCCCCCGAGGAGGAGGTACGTCGCCGTATCAGGGAGGAGGATGAGCACGTCCGTCGCTACATGTATCTATTGGATACACAGTATGACAGTAGGTGGTCGTTTCTTCAGAGGGTTCCTTCTCACGTGAGCTATGACCCTGTGAGGGTTCCTTCTCTTTGGATGCGCAGCGCCGGCGGCTCAGCACCCCAGGGCTCAGGAACCGGTCGAAGTTAGTTTCAGAGTCTGTGATCGCCATTGTAGTTCTCTTGTCTGTGATCCTAGTTTAGGTTACTACTTGCTTTTGAAAACTTGCGACCTAAACTATCAACTTCGGGAGATGTGTGTGATATTCATGCATATGTATGCAAAATATTAGGTCTCGCCAGGTACGAGGGGGACGGCCCACCTCCTTCGGACTTCAATGAATATATATAAATTATATAAATAGATAGATTACATTTTTATCAACAATTTGATATTTTAATTGCATTTTTCTGTTAAACAGATGAAAAGATATTGAGTTTATAAGTTTAATTAATGACTTAATGGAGTTCAAATTCCAAATTTTAATATTAAATGAATTCGCCTATAATTTAAAAAAAATGAATTTGTCATAAATAGATAGATTACATTTTTAACAACAATCTGATATTTTAATTACATTTTTCTGATAAACGGATGAAAAGATATTGAATTTATAAATTTAATTAGTGAATTAATGGAGTTCGAATTCCAAATTTTGTAATTAAATGAATTCACCTATAATCTCAAAAAATAGATAGAAAAAATAAGAGAGAAAACATAACCAGAAAACATAAGAAAGAAAAAATAAACAGAAAACATAATAAAGAAAAAATAAACAGAAAATATAAGAAAGAAAAAATAGGAGAGAAAAAAACAAAAGCCCATTAATACCGGTTGTCATATACAACCGGTACTAAAGGGGTTTTCGCGCGCCAAAGTTCTAAATAACCGGTACAAAAGACCCTTTTGTACCGGTTGTTTAGAACAACACCGGTTGTTTAGAACAACCGGTGCTAAAGGAGTTTCGAACAGTTTAACAAGCAGCCACGCCCACCGATTCATTCCCCAATCGACTTCTCCGCCGCGCCCCTCCGCCGTGCCATCTCCTTCCGCCGCGGACGCCCTCCACCGCGCCACTCCACGCCGTCGACGGCGCCGCCTCCCTCCGCCGCGGACACCCTCCACGCCCTCCGCCGCGGCCTCCTCCACCGGCCACACCGCCATACGTGCGGCCTCCTCCGCCGCGCTGCGCCTCCGGCCTCCACCGGTCTCCGGCCACCGCGCTCCGCCGCATCCTCCACGCCGCCCTCCGCTGCGCCTCCACCGCTCTCCGCCGCGCCCTCCACGCCGCCCTCCGCTGTGCCCTCCTCCGCCATCGCCGGCCTCCGGCCACCTCCGCCACTGCCTCGGCCGGCCTAAGCATTGAGTTTTTTTTTCATTTTTATTGTTTAGCTTATTATTGTTTAGGTTATTATTGTTTAGCTTATTATTGTTTAGGTTATTATTGTTTAGGTTATTATTGTTTAGCTTATTATTGTTTAGGTTAATATTGTTTAGCTTATTATTGTTTAGGTTATTATTTTAGCTTATTATTGTTTAGGTTATTATAGATTATCAATTTTTAGTGTAGCAATTTTTAAAGTTAGCAATTTTGAAACTTAGCAATTTTGAAACTTAGCAATTTTATTTAGATTATTTTAGGTTATTATTAGTGTACCAATTTTGTTAGAAATATTGCTAAGTTAGAAATATTGCTAAGTTAGAAATATTCCTAAGTTAGAAATATTGCTAAGTTAGAAATATTCCTAAGTTAGAAATATTGCTAAGTTAGAAATATTGCTAAGTTAGAAATATTCCTAAGTTAGAAATATTGCTAAGTTAGAAATATTGCTAAGTTAGAAATATTCCGAAGTTTGAAATATTGCTAAGTTAGAAATATTCCTAAGTTTGAAATATTGCTAAGTTAGAAAATTTTAGTAGCAAAGTTTGAAAATTTATCAAAGCAATGTTATTTTTAGTTGCAATGAAATTTAAAGTTGTTTGCTATGAATTAAAAATTTGCAGTGACATTGAGCTATGGAGGACGACGCCCCCTTCATCCGAGACGAGGAGAATGAAGACCGGATGCAAGCAATTATATATGATAGGGCTGCAGGACCCAATTCTGATGGAGAAGATTCCGGCGAAGAAGACGATGAAGATTTCAGCGCGAAATGTTTGAATGACTCCGGTGAGGGAGTTGAGTTAGAAAATTTCAGAGACGACAACGACGACGAAGAAGTGCCGTTAGAAAACTCCGGCGAGGTATATATTAGTCTTGTTGATTACTAGCTAGATGCATTAATTGATTTATATTGCACTTATTAACGAAACATTTTTCTTTTAGCCCTCTGGATCGTCAATCCCTAAACGAGGCCCGAACCAAGGGGTAAAGCTGCCGGATGGTGCAAAGTTGTCGATCGACGAAGTTAGTGTAAAAGGCAAACCGGAGAAACCCGAAGGAATCTACACTAAATATGTAGCTCAATGCGGCGTTCTTGTTAGGGACGCCGTCCCGATCACCGTTGCAGAATGGAATAAGCCGAAGAAAGCCAACATTGGCGCAAAATATCTTGAGGAAAGAATTAAAGATAACCTTTGGACCTCGATATTGGATTCTTTCACCCTACCGGCAGATCTCCCACAGAAGAGGCAGGATAAAGTCAAGCAATGGACTCTTAGCAAAATGGCCCAGCAATTCAAGAACTGGAAGAACGCATTGTGGAGAAAATATGCGAAAAAACCTCCAAATTTCACCGGAGCTCTAGAGAAGCTAAAAGATCACTGGCCTGAATTTGCGGCGTATAGGAAATCGGCCGTCGCTGTGGCCCGATCGACCCAAAATAAGTTGAATGCTCAGAAGAAGAAATATCACCATCGTTTGGGCTCAGGTGGCTACAAGACTGCCTTGCCTAAGTGGGAAGCCTATGAAAACGAGCTGCGTAAAAAAGGGATCACTCCACAGACAGATGGCTGGCCCGACAGGTCCAAGTTCTGGTTGTTTGCGCATGGGGCAGTCTTGGACCCAGACACAGGGAAAATTGTTGCACAGGGAAAATGGAAGAAAAGAATTACAAGAGTCGCCAAAAAACTAGTTGACGCAATAGAACTAGTCCGACAGGGAAAATATGTTCCCGATAGAGAGGACGACGAGCTTTCACTCGCCCTCGGGAATAAAGAACACTGGGGACGATGTCGAGGCAGAGGAGGCGGGGTTGGTTTTCTTGAAGGGTTTCCGGAGGACGCTGCATCTTATAGAAAACATTGCAGAAGTAAAAAGAGGGAGGCAGAGAGGTTTACTGCATTAGAAAGCCAGATGCATGATGTGAAGGAGCAACTGGCTTTAATTACCCAGCAAAGGGAATCTCAGCCGCGAGTAGAAGATCATGCAGTCGAAGTCTGCCCATCTCAGCGGAAAAGCAGCGTGGGTTCCACGCAGCAACAAGATCCTGCAGTTGATGAACCGTCGGCGGCACGCTACCCCGTTGATGATATCACGGAGAAGACAAATTGTGAGTTACATGCGCCAATGAATAACCTTAGTTTTCCGGTGGCGAATGGCTATGCTTTACCACATCAACCTGGAGCAACCTTCCATTTTGGTGAGATTCCAGCTGGATTTGCTCGTGTCGGGGTCATGAAAGTTTTGTCGGGATTCAACTCAATGCATCTTGACATTCCTGGAGCTGAAGGCGAGAAGACATTGGGAGAAGTCGAGCTTGGTATCGTTCTATGGAAGAAGAAATACATCAAGTTTCCAGACTCGGCGCCAAGGCCACCGACTCCTCCGGTTAGAAATTCACCACAGCAAAGTCCACCCTCCTCCCCCGACGATTGGGAGCCCACCGCGAGTCCATCGCCCGCGCCGTCCCGTCAGCCGACTGCTGCGCCCAATAGCAATTTCACAAAGCGGAAGCTGTTCACGTCGTCCCCTGTCAAGAAACGTGCAAGAAAACCCAAGGAAGTCAAGGCTCCTGAGAAGTTAGCTGGCGAGATGACTATGGAGGAATTAAAACTGAGCACACAAGGCGAGGCTAAAGCCTTTTTGAACAGAAAAAAAAGGAAAGACTGGAGGCAAGACTTGACCCCATAAAGGAACTTCTGAAGACTATACCAACCGAGGTAAAAGATCGCACCGTTGACAACCTATATAGGTTTCCACAGCCGCCCCTTTCAGACTATGAGCGAGGTATTGACAAGGTACTTTCCTCACTGACGGAGAAAGAAAAAGCGTGCGGGAAAAGAGTTGCCCAACTCGGAGAACAAGAAGCACAATCGATCGCCCCGCTCATTGTGCCTTCTGACGCTCGGGAAATCGAGCATGGAGAAGTTGTCATTGGCGACACAGGTTACCAAATATCGCATATAACAATTCAACCTAAATTTGAACTCGGGCTGCCTCTGGTCGAAAATCCGAGTGCTCTAACAACACAGTTATATAAATTGAATAACTGGTACATGGCCGCTGCAAAACAAGGGAGAGAATATATCATGGCGGGAGTTAAGGACCAACACTACTTCCGAGAATATGGTGTGCAGGTTGATTTCTCCGAACTTTTTCAGATGTACAATCAACTTGCTCTCGACAAATCTATCATCAGCTGCTATTGTCTGTAAGTAATTTATTTGTGTAATTTAATTATCTATAGTTAAGCTCGTTTCATTGCTTGTAATTATCCACACAACATTCTTTTGTACGCTATTATGCAGAATGAAGATTCGTGAATGCCGAATGGGAGGAATCTGGGACATTGGGTTCATTGACCCGGATAAAGTTAATGAAGTCACCGTAGAAAGGCCTTTTTATGTCCAGGACACAGAGGACCGTTTGCTAACGTTTTTAAGCGACAAAGTACCAAAAAGGAAATACTTTTTCCTTACAACTTCGGGTGAGTGTTACTGTCTTGTACACATTCTATTTTGCTTTCCCGATAATAAGTGTAATTGATGAGTTCTGAATACCTGCGTATATAAATGTGCGCAGGTTCCACTACATTCTGTTTATCATTAGACTCGACGAAGGAGAAGTTGAAGTCTGGGACTCATTAAGGAAAAATCAAGATGATTATAAAAGCGTGCGTCTAATGCTCAAGAGGTAATTTCAATCGCAATATATCGTCCACTTTCGTTCATTTCCGGATATCAAAAGTATATAAAATAACTCCTCAATTCATTTTCTTTTCTGGGCAGGGTTTGGAGAAAGTTCATCGCGGAAGAACGCGGTGAATGGAAAGATAAGCTGGAGTTCAAGGCTAACAATGTAAGTACTACTACGTATCTAGGTCTGTGTATCTTTCTAATACCATTATCATTCTCTTGATTATTATTTGATTAAATTATATTCTTGTATAGTGGTGTCTGCGACAACCACAGGGGACGCAACTATGTGGATACTACGTTTGCGAGTATATTCACACGAGGGTCAATGAGAGAGTCAATAGTGTAAGAAATCGAGAGGTATGTAAACATCATACACAACTTTTATTTTGCTACCATCAATTGTGTTTAGTTTCGATCATAACTGATTTGATCTCCTTCTTTTAAAGATGTCAAGGAAGCGGAACCAGCTCCTACCAGAAAACCGCGTAAAAGCTATTGCAGAGGAATTGGCGGGATTCTTTCTGACGCATGTCATAGATGAATTCGGTGAATTCCACTATGTCGAAAAATAGACTCACTCCGTGCATGTACTATAGCTAGCGGTGATCTCTATTGTAATTATGACTTTATATGTAATTAACGAGAGTCCTTTATATGTGTAGTGAGTACTTTATATGTGTAGTGGGTAATTTATACGTGCTCTCCTCCGAAACCTTGAAAAATGAGCGAAAAGGAAAAAAAACAGAAACCCTAAACCCCGAAAAATAAGCGAAAAGAAATAAAACCGAAAACCTAAACCTCCCTGGAAAAATAAGGGGGGGCAAAAAATCCCGGGACCTCTAGTACCGGTTTGCATTACAAACCGGTACTAAAGGTCCTCCGCCTGCGCGCGCGTTGTCGTGCCCACGTGGAGGGCCTTTAGTACCGGTTGTATATAAAACCGGTACTAAAGGGGTGACCCTTTAGTGCCGACCTTTTAGTACCGGTTGCACAACCGGTACTAAAGGCCCTATAAAACCGGTACTGATGCCCCTTTTTCTACTAGTGATATTTCCAAGATGAATTTTCTCACTCTTAGATTACCTGCTAACCGATCATTGTTTCATACTGTTGTTTGGAAGAACCATTAATCTCTTTTAAGTTGAATACTGATATGAGATGCAAACACTCACAGTATGGACTTATTGGGCCAAATCTTTTATTTCTTATCAATGGGAGCTGTACAACGGTATAGGTATTTGTGATCCAATCTTCTTTTTTACAGAAAACATGTTTCTTAGATTTCTATATTGAGTTTTGCGTCATAACACCTGCTATTGAAATGTTCATTACTACCAATGTAAAGCAATGGCGGATATTAGATCTATCTACTCCATCAACCTATGAGAGTAATATGGTCTAGTGTATGTGATCGTGATATTCACTTTTATCTCCTGCAATAAACACCTTTATCTCCTACATCCGTGGCATAATAAATATCCTCATTAGCACAAAAACTTCATTAAACTACTCGTGACACAACGGACGAAAACTAACCATATAAGTGATTCTTGAGATAATGTACATTACCAACAGCTTCCAATCATATCACATGCAACAGTAAGATAAGCCTGCTCATTGACGCCTTACAAAAATCTTTAGCTAGCAAAACTTAGGGCTTTGAGCTAAGCATCTGAGAAGTTTGTAAAGTACCCAGCTAGCTCTAGTTTTGGCGCTCTCGCATGGACTGCACCCACATATTATCTTGTTCGTACTAGATCTTGAAAGTTGAGGAATAACTTGATATCAGGGAAATTCCCTCTCGGAGGGGGAAATCGCCACCATCGTCATCGCCCTCACGCCGGGCATCATCGGGATCACAATCAACATCATCTCCACCACTAGCACCTTCATCACCGTCATCCCCCCATCTCATCTAGATGTATCTTTTGAAGTTATGATTTGGTAGTTCATTGGGATCACTTCCCGTGTGTTGATTACCCCTTATAGTTGATGCTTGTGAGTTTTATCGGTGAATTACCATTACGATCAGATTGTTATCCATATTCATACCACCACTGATCATGATCTATATGATGTCTCGTGAGTAGTTCATTTGGTTCTTGAGGACATGGGGAAAGCCTAGTTGCTAGTAATTGCATAATGTTGAGTAATATTTAATTGTTTGATGATTTATGTTGTGTTGTTATTCCTCTAGTGGTATCGTGTGAATGTCGACTATATGATACTTCACCTTTTTAGGGCCTAGGGGAATGCATGGTGTATTTACTTTGCTTATGGTAGGGTTGCCGGAGTGACAGAAACCTGAACCCCAGTTCGCAAACTAGTGCACTAGGGGGTGTAGGATCACGGAGTTTAAAGCTGTGGTTAGGTTGTTATCTTAATTACCTTCTCGTATTTGCGGATGCTTGCGAGAGGTTTAATCACAAGTATCTATTTGTTCAAGCAAGGGCGGTGCATTAGCATAGGTTCGCCCACACAACACTTACAAAACGTTAAAGATTAATCGATGACGTGCAATGAAAATGGCTAGGCAGAAGTTCCCATGTGTCCTCAGGAACGCTTTAATCATCATAAGTAATACAACCTGGCTTGTCCTTTGTGCTAAAAAGGATTCGGCCACTCGCTGCAACAATAGTTGCAATCTTTTATTTACTCGTTATTTATTTGCTTGCTATACCAAAAACCCATAAATATTTTTCTTTTAGTTCTTGCAGTGAAACCTTGCTAAAACTCACTTGTCAACACATTCTTCTCTTCGTTGGGTTCGACACTCTTACTTATCAAAATGACTATGATAGATCCCCTATACTTGTGGGTCATCAGTCGTCGGGAGGTGAGGAACTTGTGGACGGCTTTGACCTTTGTCTTCTGGTGTCTTTGGCGGCACAGGAACGACGTGGTGTTTGAGGGGGCCGCTCCTTCAGCCATGGTGGTGAAGAGTAAGATTAGAATAGAGTGTGAAGCTTGGCATAGGGCAGGGCTCTTCCGCGGAGAGGCGTTTGGGTTCCCCTGCCAACGCCGGAGAGGTGGCTAGTAGGAGATTAGGCTTTTCTTTGCTTGGGGAGCCGCTACCCCTGTTGCAGCGAGAGTGCCGTCGCCGACGACATTGTAAAACTTGCCACTTTGGCACCCCTTCTATGATATGTGATACTCCTTTCCAGGGCGTAACAATATTCACTCGTTTCTCCTAGATTATTCAGCTTCATCTCCTGGTTACTCATTACTGCAAAAACCACTCATAGAACTCCTCATCATAGAGAGCGGACAAATAGTTACCATCTAAATTGTACTTGAGATAATGTACATTATTACCATTGGCTTCCAACCACATCACATGCAATCATTGATGCCTTAAACAAAATATTATGCTATAAAAAGTGTATCACAGATACATGAACGTCTTTGGCAAATCCTTATATGTTAGTACGAATATTCGATCGTAGTTAATCCAGCGTGATAGTAGATGGAAGTTGATGCCCATGGTCAAATATGTGGTTATTCAATGTATGCCGTGGAAATTACGAATATGTGTGTGGAACCCGAGAAATGAGAGTTTGGCTACCATACTATTAGGTGGAAACAACGGAAAACAATTAGGGACCAAAAGATGTCATTGTTTTGTTAGTTTAATGGATGATACAAGTAATACTTTTTGTTGCATCAAGGGTTGATTCATTGTTCTCACAAAATATCTAGTTTTTATGCCTTCTTTTATATTTTTTAGTTCTTGTCACTATTATAGAATACAATAGTGCCGACGAATGCTTAAACCCCCATTCTGACCAATTTTGTGTCCATCAGAACGAATTTGGTCAGAAATCACTAACGAGTAGGGGGCTGATAAAAGATAATGTACACTATTGTCGAGCTTTCAGCGACACCATTCAGAATCAAGGCCGGGACGGGGGATGGGGAGGGATCGCATAGGACTTGTCGGAGAAGCCATCCCTGAGCGTCATTTATTTGCAGCCAGTCAGTATTTTCGAAGGAGGCCTAGAGTCTCAGGCACCTTTCCAGATAGGCCATTAGCTTCTGGAGTCACCCGGAACTCCGGTAAAAAAAGTCTCGGACATTCATGGTAAAACAAACTAGCGACATTGCGTGTGCAAATGTAGTTCGAATAATATAAATTGAACTAAAAGTAATCATGTTGGCATTTACATATAGCTGCTTGTTGTATGCAAAATTTTAATGCAAAACAATGTGTAGGTGGAACAAGACTCAAAATAATTAGTTAAATGGAATACAGGAAGTTGATGTCGTGTGTTGATCATTTTCATCATTTCATCATGCACAATTTGAAAACAAGTGCATGGGTGTTTGTCTCTCAACAACAAATTGCCCGCAAACGACAATGTTTGTAAGCAGCGAGAGACAAGAATTTTCCGGTATGTTAACTAAATTTGTGACAACATTAGGAGGAAGTAATCAATATAATTAATAGGAAACAAGTACCCAAGAGTGAAGTGTTCTATCTTCTTCCACAACATTGGATGGATTTTTTTTTTCAAAATGGAGGTTGGAACCCCCAGCCTCTGCATCGAATATATGCACACAACCTTTTTCTATTAATAATTATAATTATTCAACAAAACCTTACAAAGTAATATATCAGTAAATCTGAAGCCACCTTATGGTGACATTGGATGGAGAATTGTAAAATTTGAAAAATCGATTTATGATTGATATATAAGATCAAAGGTATTACACATGTACATATGTGTGGCACACATGATTAATGTGTCAGCTCTTATCAGACGCTGCAATTTACCTCATTAAATGTTTATTATAGCCATATGGCACCATTTTTACTCCGGAGTAAACAGATAAGAACGACAAGCGAACATGTCGTTTTCATATTCATATACAATCACATATCAAAATTAGAGTATCCAGTTCATTCGGCATCATTGCGTAAATGAATATAATTCCCTACTACTATTGTTGCAGGATTTGTACAACTGTAACATATATTATATGTTGATATAAATTTTTCGATAAAGGGAATATATTAATATCACGGATATACTAATTACACCCCGCCTCTGCAACAACGAAATGTCCTAAAGACGTTAGGGATGCACACAACTCTACACCAAAAGATAATAAGAAGAAAAAACAAAAGATCCCGCTACAGCGATCAATTCCTTGTAGCTGCAACACAAACCACCACGAAGACAACACCCGGAGTCCAAATTCTCCAAAAGCGACGCCTCCAAGAAGGAAACAGTGCACAAGCGCCGTCGCCGTCCGATCATATATCTTAAGTTTTCATCCTGGAGAAAGTCTCCGCTCTCAAAATAATGTCATCAAAAAGGCCATTGGCAGTCACAACCAATTAAGGTCAAACCTTGGATTTTCACCCTGAAAGATAAGACTCTGTACTCCACCTGTGCTCCCACCCCCGCTTGTCGATGCCGCTGCTACAAGTCACGAATCACCAAGCAAAGTCCTCATCGCCTCGAAGACTCGGTCAGCCATTACTAAGACCTCTGATTTCAGCCGCCACTAGAATAAAAGTTGCTTTCCGCTTCGAATTAGCATGTTATGTGTGGTAGATGGTTATCATCTACCACGTGTTTTGGGCGATTTTGGTATTTTCGTGGTAGATGCGCGGCCCAATTCGTGGCCTATGATCGGCCGGCTGCTCCGCTGGAGCCACCTATCACGACCGACGCGAGTTTTTCGTGTTAGAATTTCGTGTTTTCGATTTTGTGTGCAACTTGACTCTGATCTGAAGCTGCTCGTTCGTACCATCTATCCACACACACACATAAGACAGAGACTCGATCCAAATCTTTTTCCCACGCTCGCCTCCAACCATGTCCTCTATAAATACTAGACCATCGTCACCAAAGACGCGTGTGTTATACGCGTGAGTTGTGACTTTGGACTTGGCGAGCGCGAGGCGAGGCGAGACACTTTGTCGATTCAATACGACCTGGAGTAGGCTCGACATCCCCGGTGAAATGATTCTTGTCCGTATAGATGTGGAAAGGCTCCAGTTTATTCAAACCCCAATGTTGTAGGCAAATTATGAAGTTGTCGAAATAGTGGCAGCTAGTTCCTAGCAGCTGGTTAAGATTGGCACAGTGTGTTCAACACACAAGATTTCAAATTTGTGTGTTCAACACACAACATTTGATGGAGAATATAAAAAACTAAAAATCGATTTCTGATGTATATATAAAATCAAAGGTATCACATATAATTATGTGCGGGGCAGAGAGGATTATCTTACCAGATACTGCAATTTATCTCATTAAATAGTACCATTTATTCGGGAATAAACAGATAAGAATGAGCACCGAGCATGCCGTTTGACAATCACATGGCAAAATTGGACTATCCTGTTAATTAGGCATGATTGCATAACTAATTCCCTTCTACTGTTTCAGTCACCAAGCATATCCAGGATGTGCACAATGGTAACATATATGATATCTTTGATGTAAATAAGGGAATCCAACAGGCATGCATGCATCAATGCAGCACACGCAAAATACAGCAAGCACTAGTGGAAAAACCCCCTTTCGTCCCGGTTGGTTTGGGCCATTGGTCCCGGTTCCCCAACCGGGACAATCCAATCGGGACGAATGCTAGTCCCGGTTGGGACACCAACCGCGACGAAGGGGGGGGGGGGGGCACGTGGCCCGGCCACAGGCAGCAGGGGCGGAGGCTTTGGTCCCGGTTCGTAATACGAACCGGGACTATTGTCCCGTCAGATTTTACTTTTTCCAAAAATTTCAGAAAATTTGTTTAAATTTATAAAATAAATAATGCTTATTCTATAATTCATAAAAATATGAATAAAATACCAAAATGTTCAGAAAAATAAGACCTATTTGATTATGAAAAATGCATGCATGTTTAAAAAACTTAAATTAAATATTTCTTAGAACTACAAAAATGCCACTACTAGTTAAATAAGAGGAACCACTATTACACATCATCGCCACGAATATATATATTACACACATCTCATTCGTCGTCCTACATATATACATCTCTTTTACACTCTCACTATTTAATTTCAACCTTACAGTAGTATTCTCCTTTCGGATCTAGGACCTCTGCAAGTAAGAATCCGGCAATTTCCTCTTGAATTGCTCGTATGCGATCGTGTGGTAGAAGGCCATCCCGCAACCGTTCGATCTAATTAAAAAAGGGTCAATATATATGAATGAAAGTAAACAGAATTGATGGCAATAAACTAAGATTATGAATATTGCATACGCACTTGAAGTTGTTCTAAGATTCTGCCCTTCTCACAGCACGTCTGACGAATGAACTCGCAGACGTAGTATCCACATAAATGATTCCCACTTCCCTGGCTCAAACACTTTACGGAAACAGAGTTCAATCAAAATAATAATCAAGAATAGTAATGGTATTGAACTAGAATCAAAGAGATGCGCGGATCTAGATAGTAGTACTTACATTTATTGGTTTAAATGTAAGCTTCTCCGCCCATTCACCCCTAGCCCTGGCGGTGAATCGTTTCCAAGCCCTGCCCGGCAAAGAAAATGAATAAACGAGTTATATATTAATTACTTGCTATCAGTAAATGAACGGAAAGTTGCCGATAATGCCATAATGATTGAAATTACCTCTGGAGGCATTCCTGCATGTCCGCCCAATTCTCAAGGGGTTTATGTAAGGAGTCCATGACTTGTACTACTCCTTTATCAGTCATAATGATTAGCAAAATAAAATGGAAGCTGCGCACGCATAAGTCATCAATTATACACTTAACATCGAGAAATTAAGCGAAATAAAATATGTAGAAGACAGTAACACTTACTTGAAGTTGTAAGGAAATAATATTTCTCTTTTGATTTCGTTGAACCGTAACGCATTTACCAAGTTATTCTCGGTTTCGTCGTAAAAATCAAGGAGACTTTTTTCATGAACGGTATTTGGATCAACGGACCCAATGTCATAGATTTGTCCTCTTTTGCATTGGAGAATCTTCATTCTGCATAATTAATATAGTGATGAGTAAGATTATAAATGCAATGAACGAGGTGAGCTAGGTAGAGACTTAACTACAGAAATAATACTTACAGACAATAGGCGCTGATGATAGCTTTGTCAAGGGCTTCTTGTTAGTATAACTGAAATAATTCACAAAATTCAATCATTACGTGGTCATCTCCATGCCCGTAATGCTCGTTCTTATATCCCACGTAGATCCAATTTTCCCCTTTCTTTGAGGCTGCCATGTACCAACTATGCAATCTTCGCATTTTTGTTGGTAGATCTTTGACTAACTGAGATTTGACGAGAGGATGCCCGTGCCGGTATTTGTATTTTGGAACTATTTCTTCGTGGAATTGTAATTGGTCTAAGTACTGAGCAATAGACAAGCCGTGAGCAGCGACTGCTTCTCCGTACGTTGCAACAAACTCAGGATCGATGCCGACCGTAGGTTTGCTCGACCCCACCTTGGTATCGGAAAACACTTTGAGCGGGGTGCACAATTGTTTTTGCTGTTCTCCTAGCTGGGCAACTGTCTTCCGGCTTGCACTAATACTCTTCGACCGCTGTTTATTTGCCCGAACCGACTTGAGAATAGAGCGGTCATAGTCTGGTGTCAGCTTTGCGGGGGTTGGGCATAATTTTTCAGCATTTTCACGACAGCGGCATGTTCTTCTGGGGTGTCGGGGAACTCTGGCGCTTTCGCCTTCTTTACATTAAGTTAGCAAACCACTTATCCATTTCCCCTTTTGCGATCGCCTTATTTTCCTCCACCGTATAGTCATAAGGTCTCTTGGCAAGATTCTTATGAGGTACTTTTGGGAGGGGTGACCTTGAACGTTTCGGTGATCGGTTATGACTCCTTGTAGTACCAGCAGTGGTACGCTGAGCCTGAGACGACTGACGCGGCGGCGAAGACGGCTGCTCTGGAGACTGGTGAGGCGGCGGAGACGGCGCCTGAGGCGGCGGCGGTGGAGAGTGGTGAGGCGGCGGAGACGACGCCTGAGGCGGTGGAGAGTGGTGAGGCGGCGGCGGTGGAGAGTGGTGAGGCGGCTGAGGCGGTGGAGAGTGGTGAGGCGGCGGCGGTGGAGAGTGGTGAGGCGGCGGAGGCGGTGGAGAGTGGTGAGGCGGCGGCGGTGGAGAGTGGTGAGGCGGCGGAGGCGGCCAGTTTGGAAGCACGATGAATTCCTTTGGCCATAGAATAGTCCCTTTCCTGGCTTCTCCAAGTTCAACCACCTCCCCATCTTCACCTGCAGGGTGTTCCAGCTTCAGCTCCTCAAATCCTTTACTAACTTCATCCACCCCGACAATAGCGTAGCCATGAGGAACCGGGGAGCAATGGAAAGTTCGTGTAGGTCCAATTGGTACGGCATAGCCGACCGCCACCTTCATGGTTATGTTGAACACTTTCACATGTAGCTCACAAGGTGTGCTCTCCGTGATATCATCCACTGGGTAGCGACGAAGAGCATCCGTCGTCAGTGCATCATCATCACGTGCCGGGACCATGCTCAAAGCCACGCTGCTTTTCCAATATGATGGGTCGGTAGCATCGACTGCAGCTTCTACAACGTGCTGCTGAGATAGGCCGACAGTGCCTTGCTGGCTAAGTTCGTTAATTTGATCCTGCTGCCGCTTCATTTGATCCTGCTGCCGCTTAATTGTTTCTTCTATATTACGCAGCCGGTCTGCAGCAGCGATTGCTTCCCTTGCCTCCCTTTCCTTTCTCCTCTGATGACTTTTATCGGGAAATATTTTCCTTTCCACGGGAAACCCATGTACCCATGGCTTGGAGCCTTTGGTGCCTCGTGTTCGTCCCTCATGTTCTTTATTCCCAATGGCGCGTGAAAGCTCGTCATCCTCTCTATCGGGACGGAACCGTCCCTCTTCAACATCCTTGTATGCTTTCCTAATTTCTTCGATGGGTAGTAGGGGATTATCCTTGTGTCTTCTGGTATATATGCACTTTCCTTCTGCGTCCAATGTGCCCCCATGCCCGTAAAACCAATTTCTTGTCCGTTCGGTCCATCCTTCTTTTATAGGCTCTGGAACGATCCCTTTAGCCAGCAGGTCGGCCTCAAGTTTGTCCCACTTAGGCATGGAACAGGCGTAGCCAGCAGCCCCCATAGTATGGTGGTACTTCTTTTTAGCAGCATTTGCCTTGTTTACTGCAGACTTTAACTGAGCTTCCTCTGATTTCTTGTAATTCACAAAATCTTCCCAGTAGTCTCTTATCTTCTTATACCCGTGATCGAAATCCGGAGTTTTATCTTTCAAGATATAGTCGGTGACCAATCTTTTCTTAAATTTGTTGAATAGCTCGGCCATCTTCTTAAGAGCCCACGCCTTGACTTTATCTACTAGAGCTTTTTTTCGGGCATCCATCTCCTCCTCATCTGGCTCCCCCTCCTCTGGATCCACCTCTGTCAACGGCAATGTGAAATTAACCATGACCTTTTGAAAAAGGCGTCTTTTGCCTTCGGGGCCGATATAGCTAACTTTAGGATCCCTTGGCTTATTCCATTCTCGGATGGTGATCGGGACGTAGTCCCTAACAATAACACCGCATTGCTTCACAAATTTTTGTCTAACATCAATTGGAGCAATGGGTTCGCCGTCTGCACCGACTTCTTCGATCCTGTAGCGGACATTGTCCTGCAACTTTTTGGTTGGGCCTCGTTTCGTCCTCACAGAGGATTTGCTCGATCCGGATGGCTAAAAGAAGAAAGACCGTTAATATGTGTATATGGACAACAGAGGCTAAATTAATTAATATAAATATATATATGCACCTCGTCGGAGTTTGTAATAATCAATGTTGCACCGGAGCCGCCGGCTTCTGCCTTGTCGGCTTCTCCCTCATCGGAGATGCCGAGTTCGGCCTCTTTCCAGGCGTTGAGAGACTCATCCCCCTCACCGGAGTCGTTCAGAAAGTGACTTGTTTCATCATCGCCGCAGATTATATCCTCGAGGATATTTTCCTCAATTTCATCTCTGCCGTGTGGTTCCATAGTTTCTGCAAAATACGAAAGTTATTTTCGGAGCCGTCTCTGCCGTGTCGTTCAGAAAACTTGTAGGGATAGAATGGTACTACAAGGAAAGGTGCGCGTTGCTGCGCCTGTTGTTTCTAAGCGTCGTCATGGTGATACATTTTTATGAACATGTGTGATTTATGCTCATCGTCGGCACTTAGGTGACTAAATCGTCGATGACCTAGCTCATCGATTTCATCCCCCGCAACACGGTAAAAATGTCGCGGTAAATCACTCCTCACAAAAATGAAACACTTAGCACATTCGTGGTTTGTCGAGTTTTGACTTCAATTTACATCACTAAATAAAAATCAACATCGCTACATCACTGAAATTTGTACTAGCTAAATATTACATATGCGAGGATGATCCACTAAATAAAAATCATCACAGATCAATTTTGCAATTATCATCGGATACTTTATATACACTAACCGCTGTCACATATCACAGATCAATTGCAAAAAATTATTGACAGAAAAAAAGTAAATAAGCTATTGCTCAATATCATTTCCTATTTTAGCTATTGAAAATAACCATACATGATATTTTATATAGCATATAATAATGTAGACAGTCTTCTTGCAAGCATAATGGACTATTCTAATCATCGGCTTGCATTAAGAATAGCCAAGAAGACAACATTATTTCTTTCGGCTCATAAAAAACAGCAAAATCAGCTACCACTAAATCATTCCAAATTGACTTAGCAAATTTTTCTAATAACATTTCTAACACTAAATTTCCTAACACTAAATTCCTAACACTAAATTTCTAACACTAAATTACCTACCACTAAATTTCCTACACTACAAAAACAACACAAAAATGTACCTAAACTACACACCTAATTTATACTACTAACTAATTTAAATTACTAACTAATTTAAACTACTAACTAATTTTAAAACTAACTAACTATGGAGTAACAAATAGTTCTTAACAATAATATTGCAACTAATTATGGAGTATTAATTTTGATTTCTAACTTTGCTAACACAATCATCAAATAACATTGCTTTGCTAAATTACTATTTGAATTTTTCTAAAACTAACTAACAACTATTTCAATTTTTTTTTAAAAATAACTTTGCTAAATTTGCTACATTTTCAAATTTTCTAAAATAACAACCTAAATTTTCTAAAACTAACTAACTAAATCTAAAACTAACTAACTAAAATTACTAATGCACTAACTAACAAAATTACTAACTAACTAAAAATGAACTAACTAACTAAATTAAAAAACTAAGTAAATTAAAAAAACTAACTAACAGAGGGAGGCCGTGCTCACCGGAGGCGGCTCGTCCGCTGCGGCCGGAGGAGGAGGGCTCGGTGGAGGACGCTGCGGGCGGAGGAGGAGGGCTCGGTGAGGAGGCTCGGCAGAGGACGCTCGATGGAGGAGGCCGGAGGAGGGGCCAAGGAGCGGCCGGCCGGGGTTCGAGCGGAAGGCCGGGGGAGGGCGGCGCAGCTGGCGGGTGGTGCAGGGGGATGATGGACGGCGCGGGCGCGGTGGAGGCCGGAGGGGAACGGCGCGCGGGCGCGTGGAGGAGCGCAGAGAGGGCGGCACCGGAGGAGGCGGACGGTGAGCGGCGGCGCGGCCGACGGAAAAATCCGGCAGCCTGACGGCAGGAGATTGAATTTCCGCGCGCTGGTCCTTAGCGAAAATGAGGAATTGGGGGAAGAAGAAGAGGCAGGCAGTTTTAAAGCAGAGTAGGCCTTTCGTCCCGGTTGGTGGCCACCAACCGGGACCAAAGCCTCATTCGTCCCGGTTCGTGGCATGAACCGGGACCCAATGCCCTGCAAATTTAATGCCCCTGGCGCGAACCGGGACCTTTCGTCCCGGTTCTTCTTATAAACCGGGACCAATGAGTCCTTTTTCAATTTTTTTTTCAAACTTTTCAGTTCTGAATGTTGTTCCCGCCTTTTTATTTCTTATTAAGGTGTTTGAATATGAATTTCAAATGGTTTTGAATTTGAAAAGACTTTCAACATGAAAAGTGTTTAAATTTGAATAAATAATTCAAAACCATTTTCTGTTTTATATAATAGTTATTCTATCTATACAAACTATTAACCATTTTATCATTTTTTTAAGATTAGAGGTGAATTCATTTAAGTAAATTTTTTGGAATGTGAACTTAATTAATTCATTAAACTGATAAATTCAATATATTTTCATATGTTTGTCAGAAAAATGAAATTAAAATATCAAATTGTTGATAAAAATGTAATCTATCTATTTATGACCAATTCATTTTTTTGAGATTATAGGTGAATTCATTTAATTACAAAATTTGGAATTTGAACTCCATTAAGTCATTAATTAATTTTATAAATTCAATATATTTTCATATGTTTATCAGAAAAATGAAATTAAAATATCAAATTGTTGATAAAAATGTAATCTATCTATTTATTTAATTTATATCTATTGAATTAATTTATATATATTGAATTAATTCATATTTATTGATTTAATTCATATCTCACTAAACAGTACATAATGGCAACAGTGGATCCTTCAGGTAATCGACCGGATACGGTACAGAATGACAACAGTGAATCAGTTGTCCTAACAATCTTAGTCATACTCCTGCCTAGGCCTATAATACTCGTACTCGCAGTCGCCGTCATTGTCGTCGTCGCTGTCATCGTACTCATACGGCGCTCGTGGCTCGAACCTCGACGGGTGAGCACCCCCGGACTGCATGTTAGGGTAGCGTAGGCGGGGGTTATCGCCAGCCATGATGTAGTTCATAACGCCCTGGAGAGTCCGGCCAGCCCACCACAGCTGACGGCCGGCCTCGTTGAAGTCCGAAGGAGGAGGGCCATCCCCCTCGTACCTGGCGAGCGCCCTCTCACGCCGATTGATGAAGAAGGCTTCCCAAGTCGGGCGGTAGTCGGGATGCCAGCACGGATCCATCCGCTGCTTCCGGTGTGAGCTCGAGGTAGTAGTGGTTCGTGATGGCCGCCCGGCGCGCCACACCTTGAGGGAGAGGAGGGACCGGCACGCCTCCGGCGCTCAGCCTCCAGCCGGCGGGGACGCGGTAGCCGGGCGGGCAGGGGTAGTTCGAGGCGGAAAGCTCCTCCGCCTGACGGTAGGTTAGTACGGTGGAAGCCATGGAAGAGTGATGAGGTTGCAGATATGAGTTTAGATGTGATATATATAGTGAGAAATTGCGGGAAGACGAAGGCGGAAAGCGGTGGAAGAAGCACACGGATCGTGTGTTTCCTTCGAGCGCTTTGTGAGCCGTTGGATCAGAGTTGTGTTTCTTTCGAGTGCTTGTGAGCTGTTGGATCGTGTGCACACGGATCGTGTGTTTCTTTCAAGCGCTTGTGAGCTGTTGGATCAGGGCCTTTGGTCCCGGTTCGTGTTACCAACCGGGACCAAAGGGTCTTTCGTCCCGGTTGGAGGCACCACCGGGACTATAGGCCTACCCTTTCGTCCCGGTTGGGGGTACCAACGGACCTAAAGAAGCACACGGATCGTGTGTTTCTTTCAAGCGCTTGTGAGCCATTGGATCAGGGGTGTGTTTCTTTTGAGGGCTTGTGAGCTGTTGGATCTGCACTCCCACCTCATCCACAGGTACACCTTCTAATCGCCTATAAATAGCGACGTCCCTGCAGCGAACGGCACACAACGAGCGTCTACCTTTGCCACCGAACCCAATGGTTGGATTTAGCCTACCTGCTGGCATGTTCCCTGGCATTATTGTGTTTGTCCTTGTTCATCCGGCCAGCCATTGGAGCCACCTCCTGTAGGTCGGTGAATAAGGACAAACACAACGACGCTGTTGGAAATACAAGCCCTCAGGTAGGTTGAATCCAACCACTGGATTAGGGTGACACAATGATGAATTGCCGTGGAGGTGGGAGTGGTGGTGGTGGAAGTGGTAGCCATGCCCCTCGGTCGGGCAAAACCAGTGTTGGATCAGCCACATGACCCTATATGCAAATCATTCGGATTCCCGTCATATAGCCCAACTGTGCATTTGATATGCAGGCACTCACGAGCCACTGTTGGGCTGTATGACGGGGAAACCGTGTGCATTTGATAAAAGGTTCAATAACATTAATTATTACACATCACCAACAACATCCCTATCTAGTGTTCACTTGTTTCTTCGTGTGTGTCCCTTTCTTCTGATTACGCCGTAGCCATGGACAATCTTCATCAGGCAAGAGAACTGCAATGGCGATCACAGACTCTGAAACTAACTTCGACCGGTTCCTGAGCCGCGGGGTGCTGAGCCGCCGGCACTGCGCATCCAAAGAGAAGGAACCCTCACAGGGTCATAGCTCACGTGAGAAGGAACCCTCTGAAGAGAACGACCACCTACTATCATACTGCCTATCCAATAGATACATGTAGCAACGGACATGCTCATCCTCCTCCCTGATACGGCGACGTACCTCCTCCTCGGGGGCCGGCTCCCTCTGCACCGAGCGTGGCCCACGCGACGGCCACCACAGAAGATCCGGTCGACGATGTCACCCGTATTCCTCACCAAGCTGCGTGTTCCGGAAGGTAGCACCTCCCAGTGCCAGCCCGGTGGAGCCCAGTCCCGCACATCGCCCCTCTGGTCCAACATGGACATCGTCCCTGAGAACACCTTAGTCAAAAACACCTAAGTCAAAATTTTGTTACAATGGAAGAGTGATGAGGTTGCAGATGTGAGTTTAGATGTGATATGGCAATGGCGGCCAAGCCTACATATATATAGTGAGAAATTGCGTGAAGACGAAGGCGGGAAGCGGTGGAAGAAGCACACGGATCGTGTGTTTCCTTCGAGCGCTTGTGAGCCGTTGGATCAGAGTTGTGTTTCTTTCGAGTGCTTGTGAGCTGTTGGATCATGTGCACACGGATCGTGTGTTTCTTTCAAGCGCTTGTGAGCTGTTGGATCAGGGCCTTTAGTACCGGTTCGTGTTACCAACCGGGACCAAAGGGTCTTTCGTCCCGGTTGGAGGCACCAACCGGGACTATAGGCCTACCCTTTCGTCCGGTTCGTGTTACCAACCGGGACTAAAGAAGCACACGGATCGTGTGTTTCTTTCAAGCGCTTGTGAGCCGTTGGATCAGGGGTGTGTTTCTTTAGAGCGCTTGTGAGCTGTTGGATCTGCACTCCCACCTCATCCACAGGTACACCTTCTAATCGCCTATAAATAGCGACGTCCCTGCAGCGAACGGCACACAACGAGCGTCTACCTTTGCCACCGAACCCAATGGTTGGATTTAGCCTACCCGCTGGCATGTTCCCTAGCATATTGTGTTTGTCCTTGTCGTCGGCCAGCCATTGGAGCCACCTCCTGTAGGTCGGTGAATAAGGGACAACACAACGACGCTGTTGGAAACACAAGCCCTCGGGTAGGTTGAATCCAACCACTGGATTAGGGTGACACAATGATGAATTGCCGAGGAGGTGGGAGTGGTGGTGGTAGAAATCATTCAGTTCATCGACCGAATACAAATCAAACGGTTTCACCTGCATACGCCCTACGGTGCATTTGATATGCGGGCACTCTCTAGCCACAGTAGGGTTGTATGCAGGTGATACCGTGTGTTTTGTTCTATCTAGAAATCCTTCAGTTCATCGACCGAATACGGTTTGTATGCAGGTGATACCGTGTGTTTTGTACACGAACTTCTCACCAGTTTTTGTCAACACTCATACATAAAAAGTTTTGAGAACACTCATACATAAATTGTTTTATATACTATTACACTAATACTTAGATCATGATCGCTTCTTCGGCCGTAACCATGGAGTTTCTTCATTATGTAACGGGATGGCTTGGGTCAGTTTTCACTGTGAATGGCGGAATTTCATCAAACTATTATAGTCTGCTGACATGTCTGTCTTGTCCTCGACTCCCACGATGTTTCTTTTTCCTGAAAGAACTATGTGACGCTTTGGCTCATCGTGTGCTGTATTTGTTTCCTTATCTTTTCTTTTTTTCGGTCTGGAGCTCATGTCCTTCACATAGAAAACCTGAGCCACATCATTGGCTAGGACGAATGGTTCGTCTCTGTACGCAAGATTCTTGAGATTCCACTGTTGTCATTCCGTACAGCTGGTCTACTTTACCCCTTCTCCATTCATGTTGACCCAACTGCACCGAAACAAGGGACCTTAAAAGTAGGTCCATAGTCAAGTTCCCATATCTCCTCTATGTAACCATAGTATGTGTACTTTTGTCCATTCTCGTCTGTTGCATCAAAGCGAACACACTGTTTTGGTTGGTACTCTTTTTATCTTGGGCAATCGTGTAAAATGTATTCCCATTTATCTCGTACCCTTGGAAAGTCAATACAGTCGAAGATGGTGACGCGGCCAATAAGTAGAGTTGATCTCCAACATCGGTGTCATTCATGAGATGTACTCGCAACCAACTGCCGAATGTCTCCATGTGTTTTTGTTTAATCCAGGAGTCAGGCTTCCCTGGATTTTTGGAGCGTACACTATTCTTGTGTACCTCGATATACGGAGCCACGAAGGTGGAACTTTGTAGAACTGTGGTAGTGTGCTTGAGTGAAAGAATGCCCGTCCCTACATATCATTGCTTTCTTTCCTAGCGTGCCTTTTCCACTAAGTCTCCCCTCATGCCGCGATTCAGGAAGACCAATCGACTTAATGTCGGGAATAAAGTCAACACAAAACTCAATGACCTCCTCTGTTCCATATCCTTTGGAGATGCTTCCTTCTGGCCTAGCACGGTTATGAACATATTTCTTCAAGACTCCCATGAATCTCTCGAAGGGGAACATATTGTGTAGAAATACAGGACCGAGAACTGCAATCTCGTCGACTAGGTGAACCAGGAGATGCGTCATAATATTGAAAAATGATGGGGGGGAACACCAACTCAAAACTAACAAGACATTGGCCAACATCCTTCTGTAACCTTGTCAGACTTTTCTGGATCGATTACCTTCTGAGATATTGCATTGAGAAATGCAACATAGCTTCACAATGGGTACTCGAACATTTTCCGATAGAAGCCCCTCAATGCAATCGGAAGCAACTGCGTCATAATCACGTGGCAATCATGAGACTTCAGGTTTAGAATTTTTATCTGCCATATTTATTATTCCCTTTATATTTGACGAGAAGCCAGCCGGGACATTGATACTACTGCTCAGGCACTCAAAAAATATTTCCTTCTCTGCTTTCGTAAGAGCGTAGCTGCTTATGTAATGACGCCCTTTATCCGTATGCTTGTTGTTTGGGTCTTTCATACGCTGCTGGTCCTCCCTTGCTTCCGGTGTATCTTTTGTCTTCCCATACACGCGAGGAAGCCTAGCAGGTTTACGCAAATATTCTTTGTCACGTGCATCACGTCGATTGAAGACCGAACCTTAGGACTTTCCAATAGGGTAGCTCCCAAAATATAGATTTCTTCTTCCACATGGGCGCGTGTCCGGTAAGCGACGTCTTTCGGAACAGAATGGACCGCCAGGACCCTTTCCAAAGATTACTTCTATGTCCTTGACCATACCAAATATAGCATCACCATCAGGGAGCTTAGGCTTCTTCCGGTGATCTGCCTCACCATTGAAATGCTTGCCTTTCTTTCTTACGGGGTGACTGCCTGGAAGAAATTGACGACACCCCAAGTACACGACCTTCTTACATTTTTCCAAATATGTACCTTTAGTCTTATCTAAACAGTGCGGCATGCGTGTATCCCTTGTTTGAACTGTCCTGAAATGTTACTAAGAGCAGGCCAATCATTGATGTTACGAACAGCAATGCCGTAGGTAAAATTCCATCTGTTTGTGCTCATCCCACACACGTACACATGGTATGGCCACAACTGCAATAGTTCATCAACTAATGGCCTTAGGTACACATCAATGTCGTTGCCGGGTTGCTTCGGGCCTTGGATGAGAACTGGCGTAATAATGAACTTCCGCTTCATGCACAACCAAGGAGGAAGGTTGTAGATACATAGAGTCACGGGCCAGGTGCTGTGACTGCAGCTCTGCTCCCCAAAAGGATTCATACCGTCTGTACTTAGACCAAACCATAAGTTCCTTGCGTCACCTGCAAAGTCCGGGTACTCTCTCTCGATTTTTCTCCATTGAGACCCATCGGCGGGGTGTCTCAACTTCCCGTCTTTCTTACGCTCTTCTTTGTGCCATCGCAACAACCTGGCATGCTCTTTGTTTCTGAACAGACGTTTCAACCGTGGTATTATAGGAGCATACCACATAACCTTAGCAGGAATCCTCTTCCTGACGGGCTCGTCATCGCCCTCAACATCACCAGGATCATCTTGTCTGATCTTGTATCGCAGTGCATTGCATACCGGACATGCATCCAAATTCTCATACTCCTCACCGCGGTAAAGGATGCAGTCATTGATGCATGCATGTATCTTCTGCACATCTAATCCTAGAGGGCAGATAGCCTTCTTTGCTTCGTACGTAGTCTCGGGCAGTTCGTTATCCTTTGGAAGCTTCGGCTTCATTATTTTCAGTAACTTTTCAAATCCCTTGTCAGATAAACCAGTCTCTGCCTTCCATTTCAGCAATTCCAGTGTGGTACCGAGCTTTGTGCTGCCATCTTCGCAATTTGGGTACAACAACTTTTTGTGATCCTCTAGCATGGTCTCCAACTTCAGCTTCTCCTTTTCTGTATCGCATTCTCGTTGTACATCGGAAATGACCCGACCAAGACCATCAGCATGCTCATCTGGCGTCCGTTGTTCTTCACCACCTTCTTCTTCATTGTCTTCCATCGCAGTATCACCGTATTCTTCAGAGAACATACGATAGTTCTCATCATCATTTTCTTCTTCATCGTCTTCCATCATAACCCCTCTTTCTCCATGCTTGGTCCAACAATTATAGCTGGGCATGAAACCTCTCCGAAGCAGGTGGCCTTGAAGGGTTCTCGACGAAGAGTGCTCCTTAACGTTCCGACAGTCCACACATGGACAAGGCATAAAACCATCATATTTGTTTGCCTCAGCCACATGGATAAATTTATGCAGGCCTGTAATAAAATCAGAACTGCGTCGGTCGCCGTACATCCATCGCTGCCGTTCATCCATCTGCATATCATTAATTAAGTTTATCAAATACAATTAGAATAACATATTGAATACTGAAATGACCACCGTACATCGACACATGCAATATTTCTGTATCAATTATAGATGAGAAGGATAAAGTTGCTAACCTCGGTCGAGGATATCATTTTGTCTGAACTTAAGTGTGGCTCGGGCATTTCGTCGAACACATCTTGTGCGTGGCAAAGGAAAAAAAAACTAGCACCCACTTCCCACCAATCCGAGCAAAAAAAATAACAGTAGAGGCGGGGGTTACGTATATAGGCAGGGGAGGGGCATTCGTCCCGGTTTGTGGCACGAACCGGGACCAAAGCTCGGGCATTCGTCCCGGTTCGTGGCACGAACCGGGACCAAAGCCTCCGCGACAGCTTTGGTCCCGGTTCGTGGCACGAACCGGGACGAATGTCCCCAACCGAACCGGGACCAATGCTCCATGGGCTCCTGGCAGCTCGAACCGGGACCAATGCCAGCCATTGGTCCGGTTTGTATGGGAACCGGGCCTAATGCCTTTTTCTGGCTTTCCCAAAGCCTCTTTTTCTACTAGTGTATGCCACACGGAACGCCCATCCCAGCTTCCATCTGAAACATATTTAATGGAGTACGTCAATGACGTCATGTGATAGGCTCATTCTATCTACCTTCAGCTGCTATGGAAATTTCTCCCAAATTAAAACAATTACTTCCTTCTTCAGATCCATCCAAACTATATGCATCAAAGTGTAAGGAAATAACTGAAATAACAGAAGGCAGCTCAAGGTCCCACAGAGAGGAAACTGCAGATAATTGGAAAAAATATGGGAACAAGGAAATACAATGCCCCAAGTTCTCAAGTCATGCGAGATTAAATACACATAGCATAACCTTTGGCGGTGTATTAGCATCTACTTTCATTGAACTCGAATCAAATGTGATAGGTCATTATAGGAATAACTAAATTCTAGACATTTGTTTACCATGATCTGACCGAACAATATACATCACCGACAGCTAAGAAATCATAAGAGTAGCCTTGGAAATACATAGCATTAGATAGAACAATGGCTAGATAAATAGCAGAACTCAGTATTTGACTAATACATGGATCTAATGTTCTGCATCAAAATGGATCTACTGTTCCGCACCAAAATGATTTTCAGAAAATATGGAATCAAAGAAAATAAATATATGGATCTACGCATCAAAGAGATTTTTTAAAATAATAACACTGCTCTAAGAAATGTGATGAGCGGAGATAAGGATATCATGTGCAGATCAAGCTTATAAAGAGAAGAGCAAAGTATGTGTACCTACAACGTAAGTGCGCCATAGGAAATCCCACGAATCCATGAAGTGGATAAATCTGACGACTCAGCAGCTTATCATCAGATGAATTAATCATACACACATTCCAAGATTGGCGTAGCACAATAATGGATATTATATTTCCAAGCATCCCTGGAGAACTCCAGCACGACAACTTGTGATTGATAGGTAGAGTGAAGAGACCACTTACTGGTGTCATTGGGTCTTGTAAGAATAATATAGTACTTTGGCCGTCAGATCAAGTCCTCAAAAGCTCAATGCGATATGCAAAATTAAAAATTATGCTGAAACATCTCTCCATATATGCTTAGGGCAGTCAAGCGTCCACTGTATATTTGAAGAAGAATCGAATATTCTACAGTATCATCACAGAAACAACACGTAAGTTCCACTTATGTTGGGTCTTGTAAGAAATAGTAGAGTACTTTGTCCCCACACCAAGTTCTCAAAAGCTCAAGACCACATACGAATCTAAAATTTCAAAATTTTGAAGCAACTGGTGAGTCACATGCTTACCATTTGTGCGCGGTTACCTTGCACTACAGTGTACAAGTGCAATTGGTACTACTGTACAATGACTATGATCTACAGGTAGCATGCCCTAAATCATTTTCCAAAGCTTGCCATAGATTCCACTTGTAATGTTGTCTTCTCAAAGTTGAACTTATCTAGCGTTCTTTCATGTTCTTGTCAATAATATCAGATAAAAGCTAATTTCACACGGGTTTGTTTGCTGTAAGACAAAGAATGGTGAAGTCCAAAGAGAAAAAGCAGAAAAGTAGTTTATTTGATGTCCATAGATAGACTTGAGTCCTTGAGTAGAAAAGAAGTAAAAAAATAGTAATATATTGAAAGGATACATCCAGAAATCTTATCATGATCTTCCAAATTTGGCATGATATTCGTAACTAAAACATACATTGAAAGCAAACTCCTGCACAAAAATGTAGCCAATCAATTTTATCTGAGAAACAGGACAACCAACACAAGCAACAATGCCAAATGTCATATCAGATTCAATTAGGAGGCACAATTCATCTAAATTTCAAGCACTGTTTAAAAAACGACCAAAATTTGGTTGAGAAAGATAAGGCATCTGTAGCAATTCAATGGGAAATACATCATAGGAAAGATAAAACAGCATTATCCAAATCAGACTTTGCTTGCAGGAATTTATTTTGTCCTGATACTATGTTATGCAAAAGAAGTATGCCATTTTTATTGTCACGCACTCTAACATTGATACTAAGTAAATTAGATGATTTATTTACTCTAACACTAGTTATAAAATTTTGATATGTTGTTTCTTCATGTTTTAAAATCAAATCCTGAAGCATCAAACACGACTGATGTTCTCCCCAAGTACTTCCTTCCATTGTTCGATATTGGCTAGCTGTGGCTCTTGACAGTCAGCCACTAATTGCCGAGCTGGCTACGCTGCTCAATGTCACCTTGTGTGCCGCAGAGGCACCGCCTACTCTGCTGTAGCCGTACAGGAAAATACATGAAAAGAGATTGAAACAAAAACATGAAAGGAAGTGCTAGTGGTTGACATACTTTATATGCCTCTTAAAACAATTGTTTGAGGTTACATCAAGTGTTTCAGAGCTCAGTGAAGATCAAATACGGGGGAGAGAATGAATATACAGTGTTGTGTTGGGCTCAAAGTGATGTACTATACCATTCAATTCATTCCTTAATTGCTTTTTACTCCACACAATTTCCCAAACCTACATCTACAACTAAAATCATATAAGCTGCAAGTAGAACCCATACATGACAAGCATCG